>VTFQ01000751.1:392500-521592 GCA_036281575.1 Ancherythroculter nigrocauda | reverse complement strand
GCATAACAGTGATAAGAAACCTGTATTTCTGAAAGACAGAACCAAGAGGAAGCATGTATAAAGGAAGAGCAGAGGACTCCGAATGGAGCCTTGCGGAACGCCACATGTGATCAGTGTTGAAGAGGAGTTATGTTTGCCAATATTAACTGAAAAAGTGCGACCTTTGAGATATGAGGAGAACCAACTTAATGCAACTCCCTGAATGCCAACCACTCTCTCCAGACGATGTAATAACATATTATGATCTATTGTGTCAAATGCTGCGCTGAGATCTAAAAGAATTAAGATGACCCCGTCCCCAGAATCCAGGGAACATAAGATGTCATTTGTCACTTTTAGCAAAGCTGTCTCAGTACTGTGAAATGCCCTGAAACCTGATTGAAATTTATCGAGCATGTTACAGTCAGCGAGATAAGCTGAAAGCTGCGAGTAGATTACCTTTTCTAGAATTTTGGAGAGAAACGACATCTTCGAGATCGGCCTATAATTATTTAAAATGTCAGGGTCCAGGTTTGGTTTTTTCAAGAGAGGCATGTTTAAAGCTTGTGGGAACCACTCCGCTAGTCAGAGAACTGTTTATTGTGGCCAGTATGATTAAAAATGTCTTTAAGAAAATGTGACGGCATCACATCCATAGGTGAAGAAGTCGGTTTCAGCGAAGAAACTATATCTGACAACTGGTTGAGCGAGACAGGGTCAAAGTGCCAGAAAGAACTGGAGGGCATCGGAGGTCCAAAGCGTGAAACAACTGATGGCAATATTTGCGCTCTGATGTCCCGGATTTTTTCCACAAAAAAGCCAGGGATGGGTATCTTTCTTATTTCTAGATCTCAGCGATTTTAGAGGAGCTACCTGGTCCAGAATGTCAGTGCAGGTGGTGTTAAATATTTCCGTCAGTTGTGCAGTGTCCCCTGTACTATTTAACACATCTTCTATTTGAGAGAGATAATTGGATGTGTAAATCTCTTCAAAACTCATAACTGTAGAAGAATTAATAACGCGAGTTAAGTGGCGGCTCTCTGGAGGGGGAGGAAAGCGGTGTTGCTGTAGAGATTCAAATAAAACAAAACTATGATCAGAGATTCCAGATTCTATCACCTTAAGATCGGTCACATGAAAGCCGGAGGTTAATACCAAATCAAGTGTATGACCTTTCATGTGAGTAGGACATGCAACTAACTGTGTCAAGTTAAATGGATCCACCATGCACAGAAATTCCTTGATTAAAGGTTGAGTTTTACAGCAAATGTGGATATTAAAATCTCCCAGAATTAACAGTCTGTCACAACGCGGTACCAATGTTGATAAGAACTCTGAGAATTCAGCAATAGAATCCTTATTATATTTAGGTGGTCTATAGATAAGTGCACAGAGTGTGGGACAGGATTGATCGATCTTCATTAACTGCACTTCAAAAGAAGTAAAGACATCAACAGGCAGAAGTTTACAGTGTTGATGCTTTCTAAACACGGTAGCTAGACCACCTCCACGGCCAACAGATCTTGGAGTGTTATAAAACATACAGTCTGCTGGAGTCAGTTCTCCTAATGGAGCAGCATCCCCAGCATTTAGCCAGGTCTCTGTCAGGAATAAAAAGCCTAAGTTCCTGGAGCTGCAGAAGTCATTCAGAATAAAAGATTTGTTTGCGAGAGATCTGGCATTAAAGGAACACTCCACTTTTTTTGAAAATAGGCTCATTTTCCAACTCCCCTAGAGTTAAACAGTTGAGTTTTACCGTTTTCGAATCCATTCAGCCGATCTCCGGTTCTGGCGGTACCACTTTTAGCATAGCTTAGCATAGTTCATTGAATCTGATTAGACCGTTAGCATCGCGCTTAAAAATCACCAAAGAGTTTTGATATTTTTCCTATTTAAAACTTGACTCTTCTGTAGTTAAATCGTGTACTAAGACCGACGGAAAATGAAAAGTTGCGATTTTCTAGGCTGATATGGCTAGGAACTATACTCTCATTCCGGCGTAATAATCAATGAACTTTGCTGCCATATCATGGCTGCAGCAGGAGCAATGATATTACGCAGCGTCTCTCACAAACGTCTCCATGGTTGCAAGGCACGTTCCCTGTGCAAGCAGGGGCTCACGGGCGCTGCGTAATATCATTGCACTGCTGCAGCCATGGAACGGCAGCAAAGTTCCTTGATTATTACGCCAGAATAAGAGTATAGTTCCTAGCCATATCAGCCTAGAAAATCACAACTTTTTATTTTCCGTCGGTCTTAGTACACGATTTAACTACAGAAGAGTCAAGTTTTAAATAGGAAAAATATCAAAACTCTTTGGTGAGTTTTAAGCGCGATGCTAACGGTCTAATCAGATTCAATGAACTATGCTAAGCTATGCTAAAAGTGGTACCGCCAGAACCGGAGATCGGCTGAATGGATTCGAAAACGGTAAATCTCAACTGTTTAACTCTAGAGGAGTTGGAAAATGAGCCTATTTTCAAAAAAAGTGGAGTGTTCCTTTAAGTAGTGCAAAAGTAGCTGCCAATGAAGCTGAAGTTGATGATGAAGTTGAGATTGGCACAGTCTTAACAGATGAATAATCCAAAGAACGAATGTGGTCAAGATTAATACCGCCCCTCGTAGCCACTGGCTTGTTGATACGGCGACGAGCAGTTGACCAAAACGACGGGATACAGTTGTTAAGTGCATGAGACGTCTCGAATCTACGACGAGACCCCCGATGAACAACGGGGCCGACGCGCAATTCCTAATGACGTACAGATTTTGTACGTCTCGGCAGTCAGACGCGAAGCAGAATTCTTAAGTTCAAAAGTTCAGAGGCAGTATAGAAATCGTCTCGGGTTACGTTTGTAACCCTGGTTCCCTGAATAAGGGAACGAGACGCTGCGTAGTCGCTTTGGGAACGCCTCTGCGTGATTACGTCTTGAAGCACTTGTGTAATCGAACCAATAGTGTAACGGGACGTCAGAGCGGGTGACGTCACGGACCAGGAAACTATAAAGCACCCCTGAGAACAAAGAACGCTAGCTTCTGATACGGATGAAGCAAGCGCTCACAGGCGTGCAGGGAGTATGGCTAAGCTACGCAGCGTCTCGTTCCCTTATTCAGGGAACCAGGGTTACAAACGTAACCCGAGACGTTCCCTTTCATGGGAACATCGACGCTGCGTAGTCGCTTTGGGAACGCTATCCCAACTAGGCCATAAGACCAAATGCCTGTCTGAATCACCTTTTAGGATGACAGTACTGAGGACCCTGGAGTGGAGCCCAAGTCAAGGTTGTAGAATCTAACGAAGGTATGATGAGATGACCACCCAGCAGCATCGCAGATATCATTGAGGGGAACCCCCGAAATCAGAGCCTTTGAGGCAGCCATACCCCTGGTAGAGTGTGCCCGGACGGCCAAAGGCGAGGGCTGTCCGGATGACTTATAAGCAAGAGAGATGGCCTCGACCACCCACTTGCTCATTCTCTGCTTAGACGCAGGACCTCCCTTGTTAGGGGACCCGTAACATATAAACAGCTGTTCTGTTTTTCGCCACAGGGCAGCTCTGTGGACATAGGTGTCTAAAGCCCTCACTGGGCAGAGCAGATTTAGTTTTTCCTGATCCTCATTCGTGAAAGGTGGAGGATAAAAGGCCTGCAGTACAATAGGCCCTGGGACATGAGTAGGGACCTTGGGTATATACCCAGGTCTAGGATGCAAGAAAGCTTTGACCATTCCAGGCGCAAAGTCTAAGCATGAAGGAGCAACTGAAAGTGCCTGAAGGTCTCCAATTCTTTTAAGAGATGTAATAGCCAGCAGAAATACGGTTTTTAGCGTGAGGAACCTCTCATGTACTTCCTCCAAAGGTTCAAAGGGAGCCGCAGACAGCCCTTCGAGTACAATAGCTAAGTCCCAGGATGGAGTTTTTGTACGTACAGCCGGCCTCAGCCTCTGGGTGCCACGGAGAAAACGTATGACTAGTGGGTTTCTTCCCACAGAAACACCCTCCAAAGGAGAGTGATAAGCGGAGATTGCTGCTATATAGACCTTTAATGTAGAAGGAGTTAGGCCATCCGAGAATTTTTCTTGGAGAAATTGCAGTATGTGACTGATAGAAGAGTGGAACGGGTCCACTTGAGACTGGCTACACCAAGTAGCGAACAGCTTCCACTTGTATGCATATAGTTTTCTCGTGGACGGAGCTCTGGAGTGGAGTATGGTCTCCACAACCTCAGTTGGGAGACCAGATTCTATGAGCTCGGCCCCCTCAGAGGCCAAGCCCACAGTTTCCATAACTCTGGGCGGGGATGAATTATTGTGCCGCCCGCTTGAGACAGAAGGTCCTGCCTGATTGGAATCTCCATGGGGGAGCCGTCTAGAAGGGACACTAGGTCCGTGAACCATACTCGGGTTGGCCAGAACGGGGCTACCAATATGAGACGGGCCCCGTCCCGCCGAACCCTCTCCAGAACTCCGGGGAGCAGAGCAATCGGGGGAAAGGCATACAGACGCAGCCTCGGCCACGTCTGTACCATGGCATCCAACCCCAGGGGGGATGGATGAGTTAGTGAGTACCACAGCGGGCAGTGAGACGTCTCTTTCGAGGCAAATAAGTCGACTTCTGCGCGACCGAATTCTTTCCATATCAACTCCACCGCCTCGGGGTGAAGTCTCCATTCCCCGGGCCTCGGCCCCTGCCTCGACAGGATGTCTGCCCCCACATTTTGATGCCCCGGGATGTAAGCTGCTCTCAGGGAGAGGAGCTTCCCCTGGGACCACAGGAGGATCCGAAGGACTAATTTGTACAACTGACGAGACCTCAGACCCCCCTGATGGTTGATATATGAGACCACCGACATGTTGTCTGTACGGACCAACACATGGTGGCCCCTCAGGTCTGGGAGGAAGTATTTGAGTGCTCGAAATACTGCCATCATTTCCAGCCGATTTATGTGCCAAGAACGATGATGGTCCTCCCAAAGACCCTGAGCTGAGCGACCACTCATGATCGCCCCCCAGCCTGTGAGAGATGCGTCCGTCGTTAGCATTACGCGACGACAAGGAGCTCCCAACACAGGACCCTGGGACAGGAACCAGGGCTTCTTCCACATGGATAAAGCACGAAGGCATCGCCGCGTGACTTTGATCATGCGGAGAGGATTTCCCCTCGGAGAAAACCCCCTGGTCCTGAGCCACCACTGTAAGGGTCTCATGTGCAGCAGGCCAAAAGGTATCACGTTGGACGCCGCTGCCATCAGACCCAACAGTCTCTGAAACTGTTTTACAGTGAGTGACTGGCCTAATTTCACCCCTTTCACGGTTGAGAGAATGGAATTCACCCGAGCAGGAGACAGACGTGCCTGCATCGTAGTAGAATCCCAGACTACCCCTAGATAGTTGGTAGTCTGAGCTGGTAGAAGCACACTCTTCTTGGCATTGAGTCTCAACCCTAACCTTCTCATGTGTGACAGAACTACATCTCGATGTAGAACTGCCTGTTGCTCTGATTGAGCTAAAATCAACCAATCGTCGATATAATTCAGTATGCGGATGCCCTGGAGTCTCAGAGGAGCCAGGGCTGCATCCACGCACTTCGTGAAGGTGCGGGGTGAAAGAGATAGGCCAAAGGGAAGAACCTTGTATTGGTAAGCTTCGCCCCCGAAAGCAAACCTGAGGTACTTCCAATGTGAAGGATGGATTGACACATGAAAGTAAGCGTCTTTCAGATCTATTGTCACAAACCAGTCCTCGGACCTGATCTGAGTGGTGATCTGTTTGAGTGTTAGCATCTTGAACTTGAGTTTTTGTACTGAGCGATTTAACATACGTAAATCTATTATGGGACGCAACCCTCCATCCTTCTTCGGAACGATGAAGTAACGGCTGTAAAACCCTGACTGTTTGCTGGGAGGAGGAACCCTTTCTATAGCTCCTTTTTGCAAAAGTGTCATAACTTCTTGTTCCATAACCAGAGACTGCTGGGGGCCCACCACTGTAGGGAGGACCCCATTGAACCGGGGCGGGCGAAACCCGAATTGTATTTTGTAACCCTTTTCTATCATACGCAGTACCCATTGAGAAATGTTGGGAAGACGTTTCCATTCCTCCAGAAATTTCATTAAGGGAACCAGCCTCTCGAGACTGGCCTCTGGTGTTTTTTGAGCACTTGGCTCGGTGCCCTGAAGCGGCGTACCGGCAGGGAGCAGCCGAATCAAGCGCTGGCCGACCCCCCTCAGAGGGTCGGTGGGGACCGCTGCGCCCTGAAGCACACGGGGTGGCAGGGTTGGCAGAACGGCCCCTTGAGGGTGCCGGAGAGGAGTTAATTTTATAGATTTTAATACAGGACCCTCTCCGGAGGGGGCTACCCTCGGAAGTCCTGGGCCACTGGCGTCAGGACTTCTTCGAAGCCTTCCTGGCGATAATAACAGTCCTCAGATCTGTTCTACCCCGGGAAGGCTTCGACTGTGTTGCCCGTCCCGGTCCCCAAGCTCTTTGCGGGGGAGCACGGGCAGCAACACTCTGTTTTTGTTGCGCTCTCTGCGCGGATGAGGAGCTGCTAGACGCCCGAGGCTGCTCCCGCTCAGCAGCCTCGGACGGGAGAGAGCGGCGAGGGAGGAACTTCTGGAAGGCCGCTGACTGCTTTTTTGCCTCCTGGAACCTCTCGACGACCGAAGTGACAGAGTCGCCGAAGAGGCCCAGGGGAGACAGCGGCGCATCCAATAAGACGCTCTTATCTCTTTCTCTGATGTCTGATAAGTTTAGCCATAAATGCCTCTCCGTTGCCACCAGGGCTGCCATAGAGCGACCGATTGTTTTTGCCGTCTCCTTGGTGGCACGGAGAGATAGATCAGTGGCTTTACGAAGTTCCTGAATCACATCAAAGCTAGCCTCACCGCTCTCATCGATCTCCCCCAGCAGGTCAGCCTGATATGCTTGAAGGACAGACATTGTGTGTAAACACGCTGCGGCCTGACCTGCTGAGGCATATGCTTTGCCCACCAGAGCTGATGTTGTTCTTAGTGGTCTGGTGGGCAGCGTCGGGGATTTTAGGGACGACGCAGACTCGGGCGAGAGATAGCTCGCGAGCGTCTCTTCGACCCGAGGCATCGTCCCATAGCCATGTTGTTTAAGCCCCAATATATTGGAATATATAGATGTTTGAGGGTTATATACACGATATTGTGCTGGCTTTTTCCACGACCTCGTCACCTCGGTGTGGAGGTCGGGAAAGAATGGTAATCCCCGACGCTGAGGCTGTGACCGGGCAGGGAGAAAGCGCTCATCCAGTTTGCTTTTGTGACGCGCTTCGCTTTTTTCTGCTGGCCATTCGATATTAAGTTTTGCCACTGCCCTAGTCACAACCTCCAGCAGCTCCTCATATGCTGGAGATGAGGATGGCGAGTCCTCCTCTCCAGCTTCAACGCTCACCACATCCAACTCCTCAGAGCTAGACAGGTGAAGCGCTGGTGCCTCTCCTCTGGGGGAAGAAACCGCAGCGCGTGCTTCCGCAACCAAAGGAGAGACACTGGGTCTGGCGGGTGAGGGCCGAGATAGGGCTGGGCCCGTCTCTAACCCCTCCACCAGATCCATCTGTGAACCCCAGGAATGCAGCCGCCGCTGTGCCTCAGCAGCAGCGGGACCCGATCCCTGGGGAACACTCGCCGCGGCGCCCTCTTTATCTTTCTCGAAGAACGCCCGGCGTGAACGGAGTGTACGGAGCGTTAACTTTTCGCAATGCACACAGACAGCTCCCTCAAGAGCTGCCTGGGCATGCTCCACTCCCAAACAGGCTACACATAACTCGTGTGTATCCCCGCCCGTGATGAAGCGAGGGCAGGGAGAAGCACACTGAATGAACTGCTGCTTGCCTGTTTGTCCTGCCGCCATATTTCTATAAACGTGTCTTTCAATATATATATATATATATAAGTGCTTGGTGGACTGAAAATACTCTTGCCCTCGGACTAAGAGATATTTTCGAACTGTATAACGGACAGACAACACCAAATAAGACACACAATACACAGAGCGCTTGCTGAAGACGCAGAAGCTAGCGTTCTTTGTTCTCAGGGGTGCTTTATAGTTTCCTGGTCCGTGACGTCACCCGCTCTGACGTCCCGTTACACTATTGGTTCGATTACACAAGTGCTTCAAGACGTAATCACGCAGAGGCGTTCCCAAAGCGACTACGCAGCGTCGATGTTCCCATGAAAGGGAAACATCCTATTCGTGCCGATGCACCGCCAAACGGATGAATCATGAGGGGTTATCCAAATAAAAGGCCAGTCTGTTAAAACAGTATAAAAATAAAAGGAAAAAAGCCAGAACCAACCCATCTACACAGCCTGGCACAGCGCGAGGCCAAATCACCACCAATACACAATCGACAGGAGGTACGGGACCGGGCAGCCTTTGATTCAAGACCACCAAGCCCCCACAACACACTGATCACTAATGAATAGACTGATGGGCAAGTGTAAGCCAACTCACCGGAATATCAAACGGATCAGGTCGGCAGAGTGTCCAGGCGATGAGACTCGCAGGCCAGCTTTGTAGTGCAGGTTACGCTGGCTAAATGTCAACAAAGTTCCTTGAGTTAGTCCACTCCAGAACAACCATTACATCCACAAGGCGGAGGATAATCCACTGGTAGAAACCATAAAAGTAATGCAAAGTTACTTATCCAAGAGAAGGAAAGCACGTTATCCGGCAGCATCCGATTTATTCGGCGAAAGACACAGCAGACAGCACATAACGCTCCGGAGAACAGCGGCAGACGAGCACGCCAGCGTACGCTCAACCGGAAAACTGTGACCCTGTGACTAGAGACTTGCATTACAAAAAGGACTCTTACTTTGACAAGGGACTGTGAAAACACATGCATGCATACACTTCCTTTTGTAACATCATATACACACTATCTGTTTTGCGCATATTGAACATCAGTTAACACAGATATGTTTGTATTACTGATCATGTGTTGTGTTGTTCCTGTCCTCATCATGCCATTTCTTCATATGTTTAATGGTTTATACATTTTTTTATGTTGATTTATGTGTTGTGTTATGTTAAGAAATAAAACAAGACCAGTAATCATGTTAAATGTTTACTGTTTTTATACATATTATAAATAGTCATACTTTTTTCCCATCCCAAACAGACAAAACCCAGTCACAGTAAATGCCACCATTTTGAGACCACATTCCCGCCAGGCGAAGACATGGTTCATTGTTCTCATGTGTGAGGGGGGGGAATTGTTCATTGTTGATCTGATAATTCTTGGTTGAGCATTGTTAAACATTAATAGTTAATTGAGTTTGTTTTGTTCTAAATGTTTATGTATTTTTGTATTATTATAACAGTTTACCTCTTTGTTACTGTTAAATCCAGGGACGGAGCTAGGGGTGGGCTAAGGGGGCTGGAGCCTGAATGTTTTTCCAAAAGCCCTGAATCTTTGAGGTTTGAGGTTTCTTAACAGTGCTGTCAAAATATATATTTTCCTAAACATATCTCTCTATTAAAATATGTTAAACAGTTCAATACCGCTTTTCTACAGTATCCATACACCGACAGTGCTTTCTCTCCTCTCCGACAGTGAGTTAAGGGACACCGCAGCTGAACACAGACGTGCCTCCTGTCACTTACTCAGAGCAGCGGCAGACCTCGAGACTCTCATTCGGTCCGGTTGAAGGGTTTTTGTTATGATATAACAGCTGATATGACAAATTTAGCACATTTGTCAGATAAACATTCATTCAGTGTTTCTCATTAATTACCCTAATTACCCTGTTTCATAATGAACCGAAAATATAAAACATAGCCAAAATGGATGCATTTTGCCAACGAACTAAAATCGAAAAACGTGATATGGCTTTGTGCCTTTATAAAACAGCAAAAGACAGCGATTAAGTATATATAGGCCGACAGTCTGTTTTAAATAGAAGTGCACTTTGCTCACGCGATCAGCTGGTGGTCAAAATAAAATCTCAAGGATTTATCTTTTGCAAGTGTAGAAATTAGTACAAAAGTACTGTAATGTCCCTATACTGTTGTGTAAAGTAACTTTCTCATTTATTTATTTATTTATTTTCAGTGCATTTGTTACAATATGTATATTACTGTCATATGAATAATTATATGGGCCTAAATCATTATTATATTATTATTTTATTGTAATAATTGTTTGGCATCCTAAAACACAATGTAGACTGAGACTCTATATCACAACTAAAAAGATGTTTGAACCCTCTTTCATGTCCAGGTACAAGTCAATGCTGTTTCTTTGTTCAATTTGCACTCTGTACATGGGTTGAAGCTCTTAATTTTAATTCTTATTACTCAAGCATACAACAACAAAGCTCCTTTCATGACAGTAACGCTGCTAACAGAAAATTCAATTGTTATTGGACAAAATCGATTTGGGCTAAGCCCCGAATGTTTACAATGTCTGGCTCTGCCCCTGGTTAAATCACATTAGATTCTTTATTACCTTTAATTTCTAAATGGTTTAGTCTAATTAGGAGGGGTTTGGTCTTTTTAAGATGGCCTCTCAGGGTTGTCTGGAAGCTCGTAGAGTGAGTTTGAGCAAAATTGCTGTCTTTTGGGTCAATTTATTGGCATAGCCAAAAGTTTGTTTGTGTATAACTTTTGAACAGTTTTTATTTTATGTCTTTGTTGTTGTTGTTTTTTTTGTATATATTTTTGGACTTTCACTGTAAATACCATTGGCGCACCATTGGAAAACGTTTATTTTTGCTCCACTTGGAATAAACACTGAACTTTTGGCTTTATCACCACGTCACGTCATTTTTTCGCCTCCATCTGCCGATACATTCAGAGCAGTGGTGCTGCTGCTGTTCAAAACATCTTTGGGGCCCTTCTTGTTGCAGTTGGCACACCACTGTCTTTGTTACAGTAGAGTAGGCATTTTTTCATAAACACTTTTTGTTCTGGTTGAAACTCTCTTCACATCCCGATAGCAATCAATAATAGAAGTGGTTATTAAAATGATCTTCTATGGAAGTCTCAGGACCAAAAAATGTTCATCCAATAGAATTTCGTACCTGCCTGTCAATGTATGTTTTTCCATACCTCCGCATACCCTGCTCACACAGAAATCACACATCATCAGTGTGTTCCATGAGGCTATGCAGAGTTCTAGACAGACAGACAGTCACACAAACAAACAACAGCTGCTTTTTACAGTTCCTCCTTATGCTGCATTCACACCATGGCTGCTTTTAAGTCCTTTTTTTTTTTTTTTTTCAATTTGCAGGTAATTTGCAGGTTGCTAAATATTAAATGCGGTTAAATGTCAAATTTAACTCCGATGACATACACTATTTATGAGTTATGTGGGGTAGGGGGTAAATTAAGCGCGATCTGCTGTAATGTCACAATCATGTTGCATTGTGGTCTATGGATCTGCCTTAAGTGTACATATTAGCTGCATCCCAGTTCAAAGGCTGCATCCTTCGAAGGACACGGGTTTCAAAGGCCACAAAGGTCTAGCCTACGTTGATGAGTGGCAGTAATGTTTGCACTGGAGTTCTTGAAAGTTATTTTAAACTGTCTGAAAACAAAACAGGTTTCACAAACTGTCTAAATATGTTCACCATGGTCCATTTCATGGTCCATTATATAATAAACTATATTTAATTGCATCTTAGTAAGATATAAGTCACAGTTGAACCGCTTTAAAGTTTTTTTGTTTTGTTTTGTTTTTTTACATTTGTATAATTAGATATTTGCGTAAGCACATATCTAATTGTAACATTATCTAAATGTCAACATTACATTGGCTCCCTATTAAACATCGTATAGATTTTAAAATCTTGCTACTTACTTATAAAGCTCTAAATGGTTTAGCACCCCAGTACCTAAGTGAGCTCTTAATGCATTATAGTCCTTCACGTCTATTGCGATCTCAGAATTCAGGCCAGTTGATAATACCCAGAATATCAAAATCAACTGAAGGCGGCAGATCCTTTTCCTATTTAGCACCTAAACTCTGGAACAATCTTCCTAGCATTGTTCAGGAAGCAGACACACTCTGTCAGTTTAAATCTAGACTAAAAACACATCTCTTTGCTCTTGCATACACATAACACATTATCAATACATTAACATTCTTCAAATCCATTAAAGGATTGTTACGCTGCAATAATTAGGTCGGCCGGAACCGAGAACATTTCCTATAACACTAGATATACCTGTACATCAGAACAAGAATGGCATCTACGCTAATATCTGTCTCTCTGCTTATCCTGAGGTTTGCCGGGTGCTGGATCCAGGCCGTATCCAGATCAGATGGAGAACCTGTGTCTGGACCTGCCTACAATGTAGCCCAGGAGACAATGGGCCTACAGATCCAGTTCTGGCTGCATCTATAATTCTGATTTTTAATCCCCGTATCCGCTTACATATATTTATATATAATCTATTTTTAATCTCTATAATAAAATGTATAATTTAGATTTTGATCTCCATATCCATTTACATATATTATATATATATCTTCCAAGGGGTTTTTTCCCTCCTAGGACTTTTTTCCCAGTGTTAGCACGCTGGGTTTTTCTCCTAGGGGGTTTTTTCCACCCCTGGAAGTCAGCCGACATTGGCTTAATGTAGCACCATCTTGTATATGTTACATATTACCACGCTTGTTTGTACAGCTTATTTTTAACCACTTCCCTTTTTTCTGTGCTTCTAATATGTAAAGCTGCTTTGAAACAATTACCAATTGTAAAAGCGCTATATAAATAAATTTGACTTGACTTGACTAAGCTGAAACCCAGTACTTACAATTAAAAGTGTAATTTGACAATTTCTCTCAAAAATCGTTGGCATGCAATGAATTATGGAGTAGGCAAGGCCATTGAAGGATCCATCTGTTGTATCCTTCATTGCATAAACGAAGGAAGCATTTCAAGGCCGCATTTGAAGGAGCAGCCTTCGTTACGCCGCTCTGACGCAATCGGCCTTCAAAGGATGCAGCCTGTGGAGTTAGATGCAGCCCATGTCATAACCGTAATTACAAGATGGCAACCCGTGACGTTCTACCCAGAGCTGTCCTCGTACTCAGATTTTTGCATTTCTAGGCCAACATTATCAACGGCGAAATGAATCTGCAGCAGTTAGGTGGTAAAAGTCAGAGCTCTGTAAGTTGTTTACGTTCATTATTATTGTAATCCTTTGAGACATGAGGTAGTTTAACACCGTCTCTCGTGACGCTTTGCAGAATCTGATCTGGCTGTCCGCCACACGTTCATGTGTTTTGGAGGAAGTGTGGTTTTGGAGAAGCTCTGAAAAGAGGGTGGGATCTAATGCTTTCAAAGCTAGCTTGCTATTGCTAGCCTCTCCAAAATTGTCTAGCCTACCCTTAAATCAAGGTTTACTTAAGAAGCAAAATTACTTAAGTTTTGTTTACTGAACAATTGATCCAAATTAAGTGAGCTTAACACAAGAAAAAATATCTGTCAGCGAAGTAAGAAAAATAATATTGTTTTCCCTTTGAATTACGTTTTTCCTCACTACCAAATAAAAAAGAACTCAGTCAAAATCCCTGTAAACTTTCAGCAACACAATCTTTTGATATATATATATATATATATATATATATATATATATATATATATATATATATATATATATATATATGGCTTTTATTTTTATGAAGATGTGACAGAAACTCAAACATACACTTTGTATTCAGTAATTCTGACCTTACCAGAAAATGTTATTTTTAGTTTAGTCACTTTTTAGTAATCATTTGGATGTAAATGCGATCCCACTCCTCATGTAAATTAGATTTCATCATGATTAAGTATTTAATAGTTCTCAATCTCCCCCTCTCCCGATAATCATTTAATCATTTATAGCCGTTATCAAAGGAAATTCTCAATGTATTAACCCAAAAATCACTTTATTTTCTGCATAGTGTAGCAGTTCTGCGGAAGAAACGCTGTGTGAAAGCACCATGGGAGTCTGCCGAGATTTTGTGCCTCGCTATTCCTTTATCTAAGGCTCAGTCACTCTTCAGAGTCTCATTTAAACTAAACGAAACTCTAAATCTGTCATTACTGCTGATTGCTCTGACCCATCTCTCTCCATTTAACCATTAGAGTGAGATTTAGCTTTTAACTCATCTTTAAGTCTTTGAATGAGTTCCAGAAGCTTGAGCTCACTCACTCTTATTACTGACAATAGAACAAGAGAGCAGGCGTATACTCTCTGAACCATCATTATCACAGAGATCAGCAAGACGTAATGTCGCTAATCTTTTGTTTAGACAAGAAACGCTTCAGATCTTTTATTGTAGGAACTTGAGACTGTCTGAGTCCATTTGCTTTCTGAAACTCTCACTGAAATGCTCCCTTATGCATTCAGTAAAGATAAGAAAGGCTGAGAAGAGTGAATAGCTTATTATATGTAAATATATTTCTAAACTCGAAAAAGTGCTTTAAAAGTTTTTAATGCATTTGCAATGGCATATGATGACATTAACCTGGCAGCAAGAGAGAAGTGTGGTTATTTAAGGAAAAGTGACATTTAAACAGAAAAAAAATAATGACTTTATTTTGTTTTGAATGTATTGTAATGGACTGGAAATAATTGGATTGTATGTGGCAAGAGGAGAGCGAAAAGGAATAGTGTATGTTTATGCTATTCAGTCCTGCGGTTCTGTTATGACCACATACCTCGGTCCAATAGGAAATTTACGCTGGATATTGACTCCTCTCTGGGGAAGCCATTGATTCAGCTCCATTTTATAATGGAAACAAAGTAAAACACACACGTCTTCTATGGTTGTCTTAAAGAGTGCTGTTATGGTGAGTGTTTGTCAAGTGGTAGCACAGAGGACAGTTTTGAAGGATGGTTTCTGTAGAACCTGACTTCTGATTTTTAGTCTTTTCTTCATCCGACACCCTGTCAAAAAATTGTAGCTAATGAAGCTGTCAGCATTGTGAACTAATTTTCATCCATCACATCGCCACCTCAACTAATGAATTAGACAGGGCGAACACCACAGATGCAGCACCCTGATTGGTTCAGTGAAGGGAAAGATAGGGTTAGTCTTGTTATGGTGTCATGGCACCTGCTGTATCAATATTTTGCATAGTCTTATTATTATTCATTTGGCATGTCTGGCCGAGAGTCTATGGGGCATAGGCACAATCTGAAAATGGGCAGAAACACAAACGTATCAGGCAGGCTCATGAATAATTAATTAGTTGAGTAAGATTAGATTTGTGTGCACTAGCCATATTAGAATGACTGCTTATGTATTGCATATTTGTTCATTCAATCTAGCCTACTAGATTTTCCAGCATTAAAAAAATAATTTAAAAAAATGTTTATATGCTCATAACTGACGGCTCAGACTAAAATTGTGGTTCTTCCATTTTGGTACATGGCCCTTTCATTTTTATTTTTTTTAGGTGAATGGTTTTGCCGATGTTTTGTTAAAATGCATGTTTGCCATGTATTGTGAACTGATCTTGAGCATATTTTTAAAGCTATTTTGTAAAAACATTTTATTTATTTATTTATTTTAAATTATGTACTTTTGGGTACTTTATTCTTTACTTAACTGTCCCATTTGTAACACATCCTTTCTGTCTGCCAATTGTATCGAATTAGCTCAAAAGGGAAATATGAATAATTAATCATAACCCATTATAATTAATTATAAATATTTGAATCAGTTAATCAAATTAACTTGATGTAGCTGAATTAATATTACAATCACTTAATCTGTTTGGCCAGCGAACACTCAGTATTGATTGTCTATCAACTCTTCAGAAAGGATATTTTCCTTGGCCACAGAAAAATAACTCTTTCTTAGCATGTAGCTGTGAACGTAATCGTTATCATTGACATTGGTTTCTAAGCATATCAGGATCAGCTCGCAAGAATGTGCACACAAGTTTGACCTACATCAACACATAGCTAGATAAAACACACACTGACATACAAAACACGCATACATAGGAAATGAGAGAGTGGACATGAATTGAACCGTAGCATATCAGGGGAATGGAGCTACAGTATGAAAAGAGTCATTTAACGAACTGGAAGAACCATCAGATTCTCACTGTAAAGCACATTTGTTAATAAAGGGGTTCACAAACTTAATACTAAATCGCCGTTCAGTGTTAAAATTACAGACATTATGGAGTCTGCATGGGTGAAGGGTTGGAAGAGTAACTTTTACAATTGTGTGTTTGATCGATTCAGATGCTATACAGTCCAAAACCTTGTTAGATTGGGCCTGTTCACACCAAGGACAATAACTATAAGGATAATTCTAAGGAAAATAATTTAGAAATAATCATCCTAATTCTATGAGAATAGTTACGTCCGCACCACAGCTATAATGATAACAACACAGAGGAAAATACAGTTGTAATCACTCACTTTTTTCCATCTGATGAACAATAAAAAATCAAGAGCTCGAACATGTAAAGCTGCAGACAACATAACTGCAGTACGCTGAACAGAACATTTCATAGGCTCATATGGTGTACAATGTTACATAATCCTATAGTTATTGTTCTTGGTGTGAGCAGGCCTTTACAGTTGACGTTCAGTGTCCATCATGCTCATAGTCTAAATGATGAATCTGAATATTCGATTTTATATGCAGACAAATAATGCAATAAAACCTGCAACAATGATCTAAAACAATGTTTATATTCAGAGTATAATCAAGCAAAGCATACATTTGCTCCTAATTTATCAGCAGATTATAAATGGACCTATAATTGGCTCACAAAAATAAGCTGCCAGTCATTCATTGTTTGAGCTGTAAATGAATGCTGACATTTAGACGGGCTTTATCGTTTATGAGCAGCTTCACAGAGCAATGCTTCAGTCCCACAGGCCTGACCCTCTTAACACTCAATCCTCTTCTCTTCAAGTACAAGCTGATATGCTTTTATAACATTAATTTTCCTCGTCTTATAGCTTCAAATGGAACTGTATGTTTGAATATGCAGTGGGCAGGAAATAAATTCTCAGGCTTTCGATTTTCACACCGTACTCAGAGTGCAATCTCACTTCAGAGTCAGATTCAAAATACCCACGGGGCTCCCAAAAAGCAGGGATTTTTAAATTGATTGCCCTGATGTGACCCCTCAGCTTGAGGCTGTCAGTCCTCACTCTTCCAACATGGAAACAAATAATTTTCTGATGAAAAGAAAATACAATAGTTCATCATTACATTAGTGTGACATTACAGAAAAAGTTGCTTTACAAGTTTTATGATTATGTTCAATTATATACACTGTTTTCACAAAGACACTGCATAGCACAGCTGTTTTCAACAATAATAAATAAATGTTTCTTGAGCATCAAATCATCATATTAGAATGATTTCTGAAGCATCATGTGACACTGAAGACTGGAGTAATGATGCTGAAAATTCAGCTTTGATCACAGGAATAAATTATATATGTATATATTCATGTAGAAAAAAAATAATATTTCAAAATAGTACTGTTTTTATTGTATTTTTGTTTAAATGCAGCCTTGCTGAGTATAAGAGACTTCTTTCAAAAACATGAGACTTGTTTCTTTTTAAAACCCTAACCGACGCCAAATGTTTGTATTATTATCTCTTGCATAAGCCTGCTAAAGAATAGAGATCATGCAAATGGAAATTAAAGTGTTTGCTCATGCAGAGATTTGAAACATGAATCCGATAAGCTGATTTAGCATTTTGACAAGCAGGTTGTGAATGTCAAATCTTAATGCATCACAGTGACTTTGATTCTGAAGAATTATCTCATAAGGAGAGTTGAATATTTGATAAAATGATGCGAGACATTTGGAATAGATTGAAAAGAAAAAAATGAAAGTGTTTAATAACGATTCAAGGGATTGGAGGAGAACTGCAAATATCAAAGCAGTTGACATGTAATTCTTCTGACACAAACTTTTATCAAAGTGTTGTCTTTGATAAAATGTTCATTCATTTCTGTGACATTTCAGTTAATCCGTTTCTTCTTGAGTAATTTAAACAAAAATTAAGAAGTTTACTGATGCTGTCTTTTCGTTTTCAAGGTGGCCTCCCTCTGTTACTGGGGAAGCCTTGCTGTGACAGGGTTGTCATCAGAGTGGCCTTGAAAAGGGCACGGGGAGTGACTCACTTTGAAAAATAACCCTTTTTTTCTTCTTTTTTTTTGCCCAAACAATGTCACGTCTGAATTTAAAGAGCATCATGTTTATGTAAAGACAGAGAAAAAGCGATTGAGGATAGATCCAGCTCTCCAGGGTCTTGTACACCTGACCTCCTCTACCTCTCCGTTACGACAAGCAGATAATACAAATTGCTTCATTACTCAGTTAGCAGGCCTGAATACTTTCTAGCCATTAACTATAACAGCCTTCACAGTTACATAGACCTAGAATTGAACCACCCACCAGTGCAGAAGGATCTTTAATTTGTTCGGAGATGAAGAGATCAGACATTTCTCGCATAGACGCTGATTACCTCCAAGGACTTGAGGTTCAAGTTAGTTCAACTTTTCCATTCATCTCTGTTCAAAGAAGCAAAGTCTCTGTTTAGCGTCTCCTAAACTTTTATTTCCTGGGTACTGTAGGATATAGGCTTTAAACTTGAATGTTATATCTGCATTAGAAAAGTTCACTAAACAGGATTATCTGTAGCATGTAGTCTTTTCAATATATTATAGGAACATGTAGACTAACGTTCAAAAGTTTGGATTCGGTGAAAAGTGTCCTATGCTCAACAAGGCTGCATTTATTTGATTAAAAATACAGTAAAATCAGTAATAATGTGAAATATTATTACAATTAAAAATATCTATTTGATGTTCTATTTAATGCAATTTATGAATTTAGCATCAATTACTCCAGTGTCAGATGATCTTCAGTGTCACATGATTGATAACATTCAGAAATCAATTTAATATGCTGATTTGCTGCTCAAGAAACATTTCTTTTTATTATCAGTGTTAAAAACAGTTGTGCTGCTTAATATTGTTTTGGAAACAGTGATACTGTACATTTTGTTCAGGTTTTTTGATGAATAGAAAGTCTAGTCACTCTAAAGCAGGGATTTTCAAACTCTTTGATTCCAAAGTCCCTTTAAAGGATTAGTTCACTTTTAAATAAACTTTTCCTGATAATTTACTCACCCCCATGTCATCCAAGATGTCCATGTCTTTCTTTCTTCAGTTGAAAAGAAATTAAAGTTTTTTATGAAAACATTCCAGGATTTTTCTCCATATAGTAGACTTCAATGGGCACCAAACAGGTCAAATTAGGGTCAAAATTGAAGGTCAAAATTAGTTTCACTGCAGCTTCAAATTGTTCAAAACAATCCCAGATGAGAGATAAGGGTCTTATCTAGTGAAACCATTGCTCATTTTCTGAAAAAATTGAAAATTATTTAAGTTTTAACCAGAAATGCTCATCTTGAACTAGCTCTCTTCTTCTTCTCTATTTGAATTCCAGCAGTGTAGACACTGCTAAGTGTAATACTGCCCTCCACAGGTCAAAGTTTGAACTCATTTTTATATGCAATATGCTAGTGCAAGTATATAACAATTAGCTCAAACTTTGACCTGTGGAGGGCAGTATTACACTTAGCAGTGTCTACACTGCTGGAATTCTAATAGAGAAGAAGAAGAGAGCTAGTTCAAGATGAGCATTTCTGGTTAAAACTTAAATAATTTTCAATTTTTTCAGAAAATGAGCAATGGTTTCACTAGATAAGACCCTTATCTCTCATCTGGGATCGTGTTGAACAATTTGAAGCTGCAGTGAAACTAATTATGACCTTCAACCATTTGGTGCCCATTGAAGTCCACTATATGGAGAATAATCCTGGAATGTTTTCATCAAAAACTTTAATTTCTTTTCGACTGAAGAAAGAAAGACATGGACATCTTGGATGACATGGGGGTGAGTAAATTATCAGGAAAAGTTTATTTAAAAGTGGACTAATCCTTTAAGTAAAGGCTTGTAATCCCAAAGCGTTATATTGAATCATCATTATTGTTATTATAACATTTTATATTGTCAATATTGTCGTGTGACAACGCTGTACCACACTGGGGAAAAAATGAACCCCCCTGCTCAATATATTTTCAGTTTCCTTCTGAATGTTACATCATCTCTGCATAAATGCTTTTCACAGCTCAGCATCAGGAATGAAGTGTGAACTGCTGAGCTCTGAGCAAACAGCGATACAGCCTCCGTGATCTGTAAGCCTACAAAAATGCATGTTAACAAGATGAACGCTTGTGATCATTTCTGCACTGTAGTGCATGTTTGTCCTAATGTGAGAATACATCCATCTTAAGGATCAGGTAAGTATCTTGTTTTCTAGCTCTTTCTTTTAAATGTCTGAATTATGTCCTTTTTTTAATCACTTAAGTAAAAGCTGATCCTGTTTATTTCCTTGACACATATTCCTGGCCTTATTGTGCCCAACTTATAGGTGAACAGTATTCTAAAGAGAAAAGGTCTTTGTAATCATAATGTAGCTTTCTCTGCCTCAGAAACACATTTTCTTACATTTTCACCACCAAGCCCTCTTGTTTTTCAAGTCTTTCTCTCCAGCAGCTGTCATAAAGAGACCATTTTTCATGATGCAGTAATTTTCCTGATGGATAAATTCAAGTTCCACCCTATATTTTTCTTTAAATTGTGGTCAACACAATAAGTGCTGTAAGAACACACTGTGAATGTAGCAGAAGAGCCTGGCAGAAAGTGCATTAAAGAATTAGAGGCCTGGCATTCATCTCTCATACTGCTCAAGAGACCCAGAGCAGCTGCCACCAACCTCCCTCTCTCTCTCTCTCTCTCTCTCTCCCTCTCTCAGCAAGATATTGTTCAATAACTCATCCACCAGCTGCCTCAATTGTATTTTCTCTAATAGAGGTGCATCAGACACAGAAAATGACTCTGACACGTCACTAAATATGGTCTCGCCAAAATGCGTCCCTTAAAAAATGACAGTCGGTGCCATTACTGCTCTATTAACTGTTTTGTTTCAATTACCTTGACTGTTTGGAGGTAATGGACAGCTGTTTATGTTTCAGAGATTCTATTGATGAATGTGTAAAAATAAGTAAGTTTACAAATACTTTACAAATAAACGTTTTTTTTTGTTTGTTTGTTTTGTTTTTTGATTAAATTTGCATTTCTCTGAACCAGTAAAAAGATGGCAGATGTTACTTTATGACAAAGTAAAGACATACTTTGAATGTGACATCTATTATTATCGTGTACCTGTTTATGCATTTTTACTGTACAGTTGCAAGAAAAAGTATGTGAACCATTTGCAGAATCTGTGAAAATGTGAATAATTTTAATAAAATAAGAGGGATCATACAAAATGCATGTTATTTTTTGTTTAGTACTGTCCTGAGTAAGATATTTTACATAAAAGATGTTTACATATAATGCACAAGACAAAACAACAGCTGAATTTATTAAAATAACCCCATTCATAAGTATGTGAACCATTGATTCTCAATACTGTGTGTTTACTTGGATGACTGTTTTTTTGTGTTGTGATGGTTGTTCACTCTTAATGCATCGTGTTTCCTCCTGGAGCATCAGTGAATGTTTGAACCTTTTTTAATAGTTGAGTTTGAGTCCCTCAGTTGTCCTCAGTGTGAAAAGACGGATCTCAAAATCATTCAATCACTGCTGGAAAGGGTTCAAATATGCAAAAATGCTTGAAAACTGATGAATCTGCAGGAGCTGGAGGATTTTTCTGAAGAACAGAGCTCAGTTTAACTGCTCAGGACAAACAAGAGACTCATGAACAACCATCACAAAACATAAAAACAGTCGTGGATCATCAGGTAACCACACACAGTATTGAGAATCAATGGTTCACAAACTTTTGAATGGGGTTATTTTAATAAATTCAGCTATTGTTTTGTCTTGTGAACTAAATGCAAACATCTTTTATGTAAAATATCTTACTCAGGACAGTACTAAATAAAAAATAACATGCATTTTTTATTATTTTATTAAAATTATTCACATTTTCACAGATTCTGCAAGTGGTTCACATACTTTTTCATGCCACTGTATATACAAATATTTTCTACAAATATATAGTTTTATAAATGCAATATATATTGTTATATCTATACACAAATTGTAGAAAACAATATAATAAAAATAAATGAAAAAACTGAATGTGTCTCTACCATGTGTACATCAGTCAGTGAATAGTAACATGGGAAAATTGAATTCATAATATTCATTCATGTTTTATGTATGGAATACCTTAGACCTTATAGCTTACATGCATAATGTAAATGTTTATCTTCGAGGAATCAGGTTATCAAGTGAAAATTTATTCAGGTCACTATCCATCTGTGTTTCTTTGAGACCCAAACAGAACATGAGGATTCAGTGTGAAAAGGAAGGAAAAAACACAACAACATCAAATTGGTATATTATATGTCAGATAATATTGAATATAGTTGGTGTTCTCCCATATGGATGTAGGTCATGTCGTTCTGTGCTGTCTTTGTCCTTCCCCTCTTTGTGTTTTAGTAGCACTCAACAGGAAGGCAGCAGTCGGTGACGGGCTGGACTAGAGCCAGGGTTTGTTTGGAGCACTCAGAGCCCCATTAGGGCTAGCCATGTCTGTGTGACTGTGAACAGCAGGCGGAGGTGGATACTGATGGAGACAGTGAAGGCGGCTGGCATTTTTATGAGAGAGAGAAACAAGCGCTAGCACCGTCTCTAAACTTTAGGTTCACTCTTCACCTTTTCTCCCAGGCAGAGTGGACGCACAGCCTGTCAGGAGCGATCACCAGCTGCCTGACTGCATCCCCAACCCCTGGCCTGAGAGAAGACAGAACAACAACACAGGGAGAAACATATACATGTTTTTTTAGCCAGATATTTTAGCACAAAACCTGTGGTTTATTCACAAATCCTCTATCCAGTTGAACCAGGTGATATCTGCCAACTGTGCCAAGTCATTATTCATATGTATATTTGGCAAATTTGACAAATATGCCTTATTTAAACTATGGGATGATATATATATATATATATAAAAAAGCCAAATAAAAAAAAAAAGCTATTTTTTGGTTCAATAATAATTTAAATATTGAGACAATACATCATTTTTCCTTCTTCCAGAATGTGTTTTTGTCTAACCCTTTTTCATTATGGTAAGTCAATTATAAGTGTTTATATTTTAGACAGAGTGAGATGGTTTTAGCTACATTTGTCACTCGCCTGTGCATGTCAATAGAAAGAAGTGGCTCTGCTTACTTTGACTCCTGTATGGTGTGGAAGTGGCATAAGTTAGTTGTCACAATGAGCAAGAAAGGTTGACAAATTTCAAACCTCTGGAATCACCTGTTAAAAAAAAAAAAAAAAAAAAAAAGGCATAATGAGTAGAGATGGCAAAAAGAGAGTGCAACATAGCGTTATAAAATGAGAATCAACATTTCCTTGGCTTTTTGGAGATGGTCAGAACTGAGGAATTTCAAATGTTGTAAAAGTGATGCAGAGATGTGAGTAACCCAGACTCAAATTAGTTAATTTGCAGTCCATAGAAAAAAAAAATCTTTTTGGAATATTTACCCTTGTACACAGCAAAATCTCCAGAGTTAAATCAGCTCTGCTCAGAGTACATATGGTCCATCTCTATATAGTGTTAAAGTAACACTGAAGCAGAGTTAAAGTTAATGAGATAATTTAGAGATTAAGTTATGACTGAGCATTAGTGATGAACACCTGCTGTTAACAAGCAGAATCACTGAAGAGAAACACAATAACTACAACTGACTTCCATCTACAGCCAGATGAAATCAACTGAAGATAATTGAAGATAATCTCTCAAGATCTGAATGAACAACCCCACAAACAGCATATTATCTCATTAACTTTAACTCTGCTTCAGTGTTATTTTAACTATGTAGAGAGGGACCATATGTTCTCTGATCAGAGCTGATTTAACTCTGGGGATTTTGCTGAGTAGTAAAACTGTTATTTGTGAAAAAAGACATAAAAAATTGAAAGAAATAAAATGTGAAAGTTGTGTGAAAGAGCTTTACCTGTTATGGCCTTTTTTATCTGGAGCGTCGAGCCGAAGTTAGTGGTGTAGTTCGTGGTGTAATCTGGAGTAAAGATTACACCACGAAACAGTTAATTCAGAGGAATCAGACAGATTTTGTTGTATGTGTAGAAGTTTGGATTTTCTTCTGTGAATTACATGCCTGGTGTGAATGCATCAAGCCGTGCCGAGGGAAAAGAAAGAAAGAAGTTTGGATCTTCGACTTATTATCTTCTCATCTGTTTAGTGGTATCATCGTTTTTCCTTTTGAACTCTGATGGTGTTACAGTTGCTGTATAGCTAGGCATGACAGAGACGAAGATAACGGTATGAGCAATACTTTAATAATACACAGGAGATAACTACTAGGGATGACAGCATGTACACACAAACGAGAACGGACAAGGAGTGAAGGAGAACACTAGGTATATATACAAGAAACTAACAAAGGGAACTAAACAAGGTGATGAGATAATTAACTAGACACAGGTGGAACAAGTGAACTAGTCAGACTGGGATAAACTGGGTCACAGGGGAAACAGAAATACCAGATATGTGACAGATGGACTAAGGTATATTTTTCTGAACTGAATTCATTGAATGGACTAAGGGAAATAACCTTTATTTTTGCTGTTTTGTGACCTTATTTACAATTTCTTTATATATCTCTCTGATACAACATTACATTTTGTACATTTTGAGGTAAATTCATGTGAATGTTTACTGTTGTTTACTGTTTGTTGTTGTGTCATCTGAGTTAAAATATTAATTTGAGTTTGCATATGAAACAAGTGGTTTAAACTACAGTAAAGGCGGGAAAATTAGAGCCTTAAACCAAAACTAAACTTGTTAGTCTACAACAAATAGGCGTATTTAAATATTAGAAACCAAGACTTTCAAACCAAAGCCAAAAATAAAAAAGAGGGAATTTATCAACCAAAGAGACAGGAAAGAAACTGTTGGTATCTGTTGAAGAATTTACTTGTTCTTTGATTTATCATTTTCTTTTCAAACAGAACTTGATTAAGTTTGATTATATTGTATTTTTTTTTTTTTTTTTTTACATTTTCTGTTAAGAGTTTGATATTATATATATATATATATATATATATATATGTGTGTGTGTGTGTGTGTGTGTGAATATATTTTAGCTGAATTTTCAGCATCATTACTCCAGTCTTCAGTGTCACATGATCCTTCAGAGATCATTCTGAAAAAATGTATTATCATTGATAATCATTTATTTTTCTTCATTGTTTAATATATTTTTTTGTAGAAACTGAGATACATTATTTTAAGAATTCTTTAATGAATAGAAAGTTCAAAAGAACAACATTTATTCAAAACAGAAATCTTTTGTAACATTATAAATGTCTTTACTTTCACTTTTGTTCAATTTAATGTGACCTTGCAAAAAAAAAAAGTATTTCTTTCAGAAAATTCATACTGATCTCAAACTTAATGGTAGTGCGTGAATATACATGCATATTATGCATATTACATTTTATGTTGTAATTTCACTCTAATGGAGAACATTCAATGAGAGATGGAGAAAATGAGCACACATTATTGACTCTTCGCCGATATGACCTTGTCCGACTACAGAGAAGAATAATACTTAAAATAACAAACTTTACTTTAAGTTTTTAATGATGCCTAAGGGAAGGATTAAGAGTGAAATCACCTCAAATAGCTTCCTGCAGTTATTGTTTTCAGCAAACATAAGTGAGATCTCGCAATCACAGATTTGGAGGTGGCTAATATTAAAGACAGGGCTAAAGTTCAGCTAGACAGCTCTAGCAACCCAGTAAATTTTTAATGAATTTTCCCTTAAGGCCATGACACACCACGCCTATGTAAAAGAACTAGCGGCGATGGCGGCTGACTGTGTTGTCGGCAAAAATCTGCTTTTTTTTTACTCACACCAGTTGCTCGCAGAACCACCTCCACATCTCTCATTGTTCACAAATGACTTTAATTTGGGGATAAATCGAGGACATACCTAGGACACCCTGACATTTAGATTAGAGGCTGAGTGTTTTGGTACCAGCGGAAAGGAGTTCACCTTTCCAGAGGGTCATCAAGCTTAAGTTCAATGAGATGTTTACACATTTAACCCTATTATGTCCTAGGAAAGCTGCAGTAGAGCAGCCCATTAATCCTCCATGTTTCCCTTACTGGGTAGAAACAGTTCAGGTTGAACCACCAAGCTAATGGTCTTAAATTCCACGCAGATCATGATTCACTGAGCACTGCATTTCTATGGTCTCAGAACTTCATCTAATTAGAACCGAGACCCCGTAGATTGAAGTGCTGCATATTACTGTACAAGAGACTCTTCTACTGTTTTTCTGAGCCTCTCTAATTTGCATTTAGTGACACTCATAAACTCGCATACGAAATTAATCGCACATAGATCAAAGACATAACAGTTCTCATGCTTTGCAGAATATGAAATGAGCTCTTATACTTTTGTTGTAAAATTATTTAGTTGGAGGTCATGGTTGTAATTGACCTTGAGTCATCCAGGATGAAACACATACATTTATTCTCTCAGCAAGGACATGCATGATTTTGGTGTGATAAGTGTCTTTTTTTTTATCTCAATACTAAGGCACACAAGTTATTCAATGTTTCGAGCTTCACAAATACCCTTCACCATGCATATAAGTCTTCAATCGCTTAGCAACTGCTGATTATATACAAGACCCCAAATTCTCAAGAGCATCTTCACCAAGGTTAAAAGTAATTCAACACATTTCAAGAGCAGAGTTTAAAAAAAAAAAATCACTTTAGTATGTAAAAAGATCTCTGAGAGTCATTTTTCTATGAACCAACTTTTGTTGTGCACTTACAAAAGACAAAAAAATCATGTTCACCATGTATTATTAAGGTTGCTAATTAGAACATTAGAATCATCATTAAAACTTTAAGCATTTTTAAATATATATAGGTCTCTAATATACAGTTTATTTCATATTTCCTTATTTCAAACATAATGTTCTGCCTCATGGCCTCACTATCACAAAATAAGCACACACTGCCGCCTACACAGACTTTGAGGATTACATTATGAATATACTTTTTAATTAAATACTGTGCTACTACAGTGTATGTGAATGTAGCCTGTAACTGTGACTCTAAATACCTGGGTTGCAACATGAAAAAGAAGTAGACTTTAGCTTACTTTTAAAAAGAGCACTTATTACAGAAATCATACACTTTACAAGAATATACTTAAGTGCAAAATGAATTTTAACTCTTGAATGCATGTTAATTGTAATGAAATGACACTTTTAAATTTATAAGAAATGCAAATGTCTGAACTTTAGAGTGCTTTTTTACCCACTTAAGTATTTATATGTAATTTCATAATTCTGTTATCTTTAGTTACGTGAATGTACTGACAAGTGTTTAAAGTAAAATATATGTTTATGCCATTTCTATTGGTTGCAATTTATTTATTTATTTAATTTAAAATATAATAACATTATATGTATTATGAAATAACACACTAAATTTAATTATAACAAATGTGCTTTAGTATATTTGTCAACACATCAAAATAAGTGCACTTCTTTAAAAGCATGACAAAAGATTTAAAAAAAAAAGATTTAAAAACAAAACGTTTAATTTGATATTATTACAAAGCGCACTTTTTAAAAGTGTACTTAATAATGTTGAGAAATATAGTAATGAAAGTGTACTAAGTGGGATTTTATTTCAGTAATATTATATCATCTGCATGTACATTTTAAAAAAGCTAAAAAACTAAAATACTACTGTATATGGTTACACTTTATTTTATGGTGTCCTTGTTACAGAGTAATTATACGTGCATTTAAGTACTGAGTAATACTCTACTTATAGGGATATGATAGGATTTGGGTTAAGGTTAGTTGCATGTAATTATGCATAATTTACTGTTATTACTATAGCAAGTACATGTAACATGTAACAAAGACTGTAAAATAAAGTGTTACAAACTATACTTGTACGATTTTGAAATGCATTTAAGCGCACTTCTTGTTCACAAAGCAGAATAAGTTCTAAAGCTATTTGATATCTTTATGTGAAATTTGAAATTTAACTTGTTATTCATTAAAAATCACTTGTACAATCAACAACTTTGGCAATGCGTTGAGTCACCGATTGATGTCCAATGTAAAATCTGGGACGTAAAGCGAAATAGAACAGATTATTAAAACAAGGACAGATGGCAAAACCACACATGACAAGGACGTGTGAGGAAGTGTGTGATACATTCTCACCCTCATAACATCTTCATGCTCACATAAAGGTGTGTTTTTTGTACATGATCGGCCAAACTAGCCTGAAGCAAGCTTTTCTCACCACAGCACACAAGACCTTTCTCGGAAATGCTTGTTTATTTTCTGACCTACAGCAGGAAACAAATGTGGATGGAGGAACGCTTGAGAAATTTCCATGAGACGCAAACGAGAAGCTGTTAGAAAGATGGAGGGATATAATTTTAATGTGGGTGGCCCCACTTTTACAGAGGTGTGATTTTTATTGTGCATGGGTGTCAGTCATGACGGGTAATTTTGAAGAAGCAACGTATATTATTTGATGATATACTGCATCTGCTCTCTAATCTTGATAAGCTGCCCACATTTGACTGATGTTTTACTGATGCACCTTTATTGCTCAGTTTATCATGTGAAATATTAGTCTTGAGAATCCACATTGGGAAAAAAAAAAGTAATTGTTGAGAAAATGTAAAACTTCAACTGATGCATTACGATTTTTAACTTGAAAATTGTCCTTTTATCAATTTGAATTTGTTAATTCACTAAATGCCTCATTCAACCAATAATTCATTAAAGCAATTACAGATTTCTTGTTTAGCAAATTTTCAACAAGTAACACAATACATTTATGTACAATATATACATATGTGCACAAAAGCAGTTTATTCAGCGTAGTAAAGCCTCTCCTCCATTGACATCCATTCAAAAAAATAAAAGTAAAGAAAATGGCCTTTAGTCTCCTTCCCTGTATGCCGCAGCATTACACTTTGACCGATCAGTGCCTGACAAATGCAAAGCATTCTGGTTAGAAAGTTAATCTGACTTTGATGGCCGCTGCAGCGTCATGATCACATGTGCCATCAAAGTGCCGCGAGAGCAAGATGAGACCAGCCGTCTGGGTCAGGTGCTGCAGTTGCCCCAAATCGGCTGCACAAGATATGATGACGCAGCTGTTTCATGATTGGCCGGAATCACAGAAGACAACAATCATGCGTGTTTCATGTTTATTCTGATACTTTCAGCTCAGCTGATGCTCACAAATTTGTTTTTATAACAGTAAAAACTCTTTATGTAACCTTATTGTTATACTGAGTCATGTTTCTCAGAATAAAACTGATCAAAATAGACACACTTTATTGGTATTTAAATAGTAAAGGCTTATGTTAAACTTTATTCTTGTACATATGGCTCTAAATGAAAAGTGTTTCTGTTGCTTCATGAAAACATCCGTGTATTTGACAAATATTTAATCGAATCCACTTCATCAGTAATAACATTTGCAAACACCTCATGAGCATGTGGAACTAGAAAGTCTCTGACTTAATTTCTCCACTTTTTTTTTTACTCCTCCCCACATGAGACCGGCAGATCTCGGCCACTGGTGGAAGCCTACAGTAGTATAGGGGACGCACTGATCTTACAAGCAAAGATACCTGAAATGTGGTTAGACCACTACATTTGTCTCAAGAATCTCAAGAATTGTGACAATAGGCCTTTTTCACAAGAATCGGAAATCACGTGACGCAGGGTAAAGTTAGTTCCGCTATGCGTCTACGGCTATTAGATTGATATGCTCTTTTCTCAAATATCGCTTACCTTTTCTGTTTTGTCTGTTTTCCAAGTCGCTTTTGTACAATCTACAAAGAAATTATTTTCTACTGTTTTGTAGCTTGTACGGCCGCTCAGACCGTTGCTCGAATTTACCGGCAGGTGGATTCATATCACCAGCTGTCATACAGTAAAGGCTACGCAGCTACTCATTCAGCAATTCCCCCGATCGTATCACACGACGACGAACATTATATATATAATTTATTCATTAAAAAAAAATTCCCAACTCCCAGTAGGCTATATACTTTAATGGGGGATATAAAATCGAGATACATAATATTGTCGTGAGTTTAATATGTTATATATATAATATGTAATATATAGCATGTAATCACATCCCACATTCAAGCATATGTTATAACTAATCCTGATCGATTAAAATGATTAAACTAAGACATAATTAATTTCCAACACCACACTGTACAACTATCAGTCTTTGCATTAATGTTGCAACAGCACAATAATACTGCGCATAATACACACTTTAAGATGATGACGACAGGAAAATGAGTGATAGACTTAAGTGTTATCCAGAAATATCAAGGTGCGAGCGGTCCTGTTTCATGAATCAGAGAATCTTGCATAACGGAGCTTCCAGCTGATCATTTCTCCAGCACGTCGCTAAAAGCACTCTATACATCCCAATGTGCATACTATCCACCCTAAACAGCACTGAATATTACACATAGACTACTATTTATGATGGATAGTATGCACTTTGAGACGCAGACACCGTCTGTACAGCACATGGAGCGCGATAATGCACAGCCGCGCCAAACAGGCACGAAGAATATAACCAGTTTAACCGCCATCACTTTGAATTATTTATTAAATTTAGCTCTTAATGAGAGCTCTGTAGTCTCACCAATAATTCACCAAGAACGTTCAAACATTTTCATGACATTTAATTCGTAAAACGACTTTGATTCCCGAGCTGGTTCTGATCGAGGCTATCTATCACTGTAACCGGAAAAACTTTTACACTGCGTGGATCGTTCCGGAAGCCAAAAACCCGGAAGTGTGAAATTGGCCTATCAACAAATGTAAATAGATTAGCTCTTAACATCACAACACAACAAATAACTAACAATAATGTCAAAACAACAAAAAGTTTCAAAAAGAAAAAAGGTGAACCAATAATCCTATAACATGCTGCGGCATTTTTTTATAATGCTAAAATGCATGCCGGGATCTCAAACCCTGAACATTTTAGCAATATTGTTCAATTTGAAATTATTTCTTGTTGGTCTAAAAGATGTTTTTTTTGTGTGTATTTCTTAGTATTTGTGACTTAATATGTATTTTGTTTTCTTTTTTACAGTGCATTTTTTTTTTTTTTTTTTTTTTTTTTAAATCGATTCACTTTCTGGAGCTAACAATTAAAATGCATATTCAAACTGAATTTCACTTTCATATCAAGAGCAAGCCAAGCAACAGGCTCTCATGTATGTAAACATCAGAGGAATATGTTAAGAGAGCAACAAAGCATTACAAGCCAATTAACGCTAAAATTTTTACCAAAGAAGTATTGTGGGAACTGCAAGCTTGGCCGATCAAATGCATTAGCATGACTGATGGCGCTCGATGATCGCTGCCACCTCTTTCTGACATTTAAGTGACTCTGGGGGCTGTGACTACCCAGCGTTTCTTCAGTTCTGCCTGGGAGCCTGTATCAGAGCTCTTAATGTGCCTTGTCACTGTTGCTGGGCTAATTAGTACACAGCAGCTGCAGCAGATGGAGACTCACTCTGCGCTGCTTTACTATGTACCTGTCACATTCCCTCTGGCCCGTTACCGCGCTCAGCTATCACTGCGTTTGAGTTCCTGCTCTCCGCACAGGTTTAATTGCTTTTTCAAAATCCCCCTCTCTTTGAGAAAAGGGATAAAAAAGGAGCAACATGTGATCAATTTTGTTGTCCTCCCAGGGGCTCGCTTCCATTCTGCTTTAATCTCAGTGGTAAATACAGTTTCTGATGGGGGATGTAGGGTTATGTTGGTACGCGAGCTATGTTTGGATTTTCAAGGATGAGCGGAAACATGCTCTCTAATGCTCTATCTGTTTTTTTAAAGACAAAGTCAACAGGAAGAGTAAACATGGTTAACATTGGCCATATCTGTGTGAATGCGTGAGTGACGAGTACCATTTTTGAATGTTATGAAGCAGGCAATGAGGCGAGTCAGCAAAGGTCATTACAGGAGAGAGAACATGAGGAAATAGGCTGCAGTGTGCACAGTATTATTGGAGTATTGTTTTCATCACATTTACAATCATTGTTTTTTTGTTTGTTTGTTTTGTTTCTTTTTTTACAATATTGTATAAATACAGCTCATAACATGTAGGTGTGAATGCAATTTGTACATTATGTAATGAACTACTTATGGTGAAATGCATAAATGCACTCACAGATTATTGTAGGTCCCCTTGGTGGTTAGAGAGATGATGCAGGGACCAGATATATATAAAATTGAGCGTATATAAATGTTAGCCATTTTCATGTATTTAAATGCTTTGTTTTTTTTTTTTGTTTTTTTTTTGTTTTTTGTTTTTTTTTTCATGTATTTGACTCTTTTGTAACATTATAAATGTCTTTACTGCCACTTTTGATTGTACTGCCAACAAACCTTTGAATGGCAGTAAATACAACAATTTGTGAGGGCCAATGAAACATTTTGCTTTGGCTGCTCAACCTTGGTAAAAAAAAAAAAAAAACTGCATATTCTCAATCACTTAATTCACAAGCCTCTCTTCTTTAAAATGTTCCAATCAATTGATTGGATTTTGCACATCCAATCAATGCATGCACTTGATTTGCCCTCTACCACATGCTGCTCCAGTGCTCTGACCAATCAGAGAATGCACTTGATTTAAAAAGAAGAAACAACAAAACCTTTCCTATTTGCGGGTCATCCAGAAATGCGTTATGGCTCTATCCATCTTATTTTTCAAGTAAGAGCGGACATGGCCATTTGTAAATTTAATGTGTCCTGCTTCCTGTGTCATTGGCTTCCAGTTATTTTTAGCTCTACAAAACACCTTAGTTCCGCATTGAAAAATAAGGTGGACGCTAACTGGAACTTGCAGTAAATGGCAGAAGTTTCCATCTTATAATGCTGCCAATAGCCTGCACTTCTGCTGTTTTCAATAGATAACCACCTTGACACCTTACCCTGACATGCTACTTCAGCCTTTTCCTCTTTCACCATCTTTCTACATAGAAGACACTTACAGTTGTCTTAAGAAAATATTAATTACATTGGGAATATCTGTTGACAACATTTATGAAATAATGTTAAAGAGAGTTAAAAACGCAAAACTGTGACATTCACTGACATGCATCACTTGGTAGTGCTAAATCCGGCAGTGCATATACTGGCAATCTGACAAAATAAATGCTTGCTGATTTTAGGTTTAAAAATGTTGAAAATTCATATAAAAAAGAAAAAAAAAGGGAAAAAAAATGTACATTTAGGTGTACTATAAAATAATTGTATTTCTATTTCTCATTTTATTTTAAAACATAATAGTACTATCACACTTTTTCTTATTTTGCTTATTATTTCATTTTTTATAGTTACACTATGTTCAGTCAGTGTGAGCACCAAACCGCATCTCCAGGTGCTCTCATGAGAACCAGACTAAAAAACGTCTCGGGTTACGTTTGTAACCCTGGTTCCCTGAATAAGGGAACGAGACGCTGCGTAGTCGCTTTGGGAACGCCTCTGCGTGATTACGTCTTGAAGCACTTGTGTAATCGAACCAATAGTGTAACGGGACGTCAGAGCGGGTGACGTCACGGACCAGGAAACTATAAAGCACCCCTGAGAACAAAGAACGCTAGCTTCTGATACGGATGAAGCAAGCGCTCACAGGCGTGCAGGGAGTATGGCTAAGCTACGCAGCGTCTCGTTCCCTTATTCAGGGAACCAGGGTTACAAACGTAACCCGAGACGTTCCCTTTCATGGGAACATCGACGCTGCGTAGTCGCTTTGGGAACGCTATCCCAACTAGGCCATAAGACCAAATGCCTGTCTGAATCACCTTTTAGGATGACAGTACTGAGGACCCTGGAGTGGAGCCCAAGTCAAGGTTGTAGAATCTAACGAAGGTATGATGAGATGACCACCCAGCAGCATCGCAGATATCATTGAGGGGAACCCCCGAAATCAGAGCCTTTGAGGCAGCCATACCCCTGGTAGAGTGTGCCCGGACGGCCAAAGGCGAGGGCTGTCCGGATGACTTATAAGCAAGAGAGATGGCCTCGACCACCCACTTGCTCATTCTCTGCTTAGACGCAGGACCTCCCTTGTTAGGGGACCCGTAACATATAAACAGCTGTTCTGTTTTTCGCCACAGGGCAGCTCTGTGGACATAGGTGTCTAAAGCCCTCACTGGGCAGAGCAGATTTAGTTTTTCCTGATCCTCATTCGTGAAAGGTGGAGGATAAAAGGCCTGCAGTACAATAGGCCCTAGGACATGAGTAGGGACCTTGGGTATATACCCAGGTCTAGGATGCAAGAAAGCTTTGACCATTCCAGGCGCAAAGTCTAAGCATGAAGGAGCAACTGAAAGTGCCTGAAGGTCTCCAATTCTTTTAAGAGATGTAATAGCCAGCAGAAATACGGTTTTTAGCGTGAGGAACCTCTCATGTACTTCCTCCAAAGGTTCAAAGGGAGCCGCAGACAGCCCTTCGAGTACAATAGCTAAGTCCCAGGATGGAGTTTTTGTACGTACAGCCGGCCTCAGCCTCTGGGTGCCACGGAGAAAACGTATGACTAGTGGGTTTCTTCCCACAGAAACACCCTCCAAAGGAGAGTGATAAGCAGAGATTGCTGCTATATAGACCTTTAATGTAGAAGGAGTTAGGCCATCCGAGAATTTTTCTTGGAGAAATTGCAGTATGTGACTGATAGAAGAGTGGAACGGGTCCACTTGAGACTGGCTACACCAAGTAGCGAACAGCTTCCACTTGTATGCATATAGTTTTCTCGTGGACGGAGCTCTGGAGTGGAGTATGGTCTCCACAACCTCAGTTGGGAGACCAGATTCTATGAGCTCGGCCCCCTCAGAGGCCAAGCCCACAGTTTCCATAACTCTGGGCGGGGATGAATTATTGTGCCGCCCGCTTGAGACAGAAGATCCTGCCTGATTAGAATCTCCATGGGGGAGCCGTCTAGAAGGGACACTAGGTCCGTGAACCATACTCGGGTTGGCCAGAACGGGGCTACCAATATGAGACGGGCCCCGTCCCGCCGAACCCTCTCCAGAACTCCGGGGAGCAGAGCAATCGGGGGAAAGGCGTACAGACGCAGCCTCGGCCACGTCTGTACCATGGCATCCAACCCCAGGGGGGATGGATGAGTTAGTGAGTACCACAGCGGGCAGTGAGACGTCTCTTTTTCGAGGCAAATAAGTCGACTTCTGCGCGACCGAATTCTTTCCATATCAACTCCACCGCCTCGGGGTGAAGTCTCCATTCCCCGGGCCTCGGCCCCTGCCTCGACAGGATGTCTGCCCCCACATTTTGATGCCCCGGGATGTAAGCTGCTCTCAGGGAGAGGAGCTTCCCCTGGGACCACAGGAGGATCCGAAGGACTAATTTGTACAACTGACGAGACCTCAGACCCCCCTGATGGTTGATATATGAGACCACCGACATGTTGTCTGTACGGACCAACACATGGTGGCCCCTCAGGTCTGGGAGGAAGTATTTGAGTGCTCGAAATACTGCCATCATTTCCAGCCGATTTATGTGCCAAGAACGATGATGGTCCTCCCAGAGACCCTGAGCTGAGCGACCACTCATGATCGCCCCCCAGCCTGTGAGAGATGCGTCCGTCGTTAGCATTACGCGACGACAAGGAGCTCCCAACACAGGACCCTGGGACAGGAACCAGGGCTTCTTCCACATGGATAAAGCACGAAGGCATCGCCGCGTGACTTTGATCATGCGGAGAGGATTTCCCCTCGGAGAAAACCCCCTGGTCCTGAGCCACCACTGTAAGGGTCTCATGTGCAGCAGGCCAAAAGGTATCACGTTGGACGCCGCTGCCATCAGACCCAACAGTCTCTGAAACTGTTTTACAGTGAGTGACTGGCCTAATTTCACCCCTTTCACGGTTGAGAGAATGGAATTCACCCGAGCAGGAGACAGACGTGCCTGCATCGTAGTAGAATCCCAAACTACCCCTAGATAGTTGGTAGTCTGAGCTGGTAGAAGCACACTCTTCTTGGCATTGAGTCTCAACCCTAACCTTCTCATGTGTGACAGAACTACATCTCGATGTACAACTGCCTGTTGCTCTGATTGAGCTAAAATCAACCAATCGTCGATATAATTCAGTATGCGGATGCCCTGGAGTCTCAGAGGAGCCAGGGCTGCATCCACGCACTTCGTGAAGGTGCGGGGTGAAAGGGATAGGCCAAAGGGAAGAACCTTGTATTGGTAAGCTTCGCCCCCGAAAGCAAACCTGAGGTACTTCCAATGTGAAGGATGGATTGACACATGAAAGTAAGCGTCTTTCAGATCTATTGTCACAAACCAGTCCTCGGACCTGATCTGAGTGGTGATCTGTTTGAGTGTTAGCATCTTGAACTTGAGTTTTTGTACTGAGCGATTTAACATACGTAAATCTATTATGGGACGCAACCCTCCATCCTTCTTCGGAACGATGAAGTAACGGCTGTAAAACCCTGACTGTTTGCTGGGAGGAGGAACCCTTTCTATAGCTCCTTTTTGCAAAAGTGTCATAACTTCTTGTTCCATAACCAGAGACTGCTGGGGGCCCACCACTGTAGGGAGGACCCCATTGAACCGGGGCGGGCGAAACCCGAATTGTATTTTGTAACCCTTTTCTATCATACGCAGTACCCATTGAGAAATGTTGGGAAGACGTTTCCATTCCTCCAGAAATTTCACTAAGGGAACCAGCCTCTCGAGACTGGCCTCTGGTGTTTTTTGAGCACTTGGCTCGGTGCCCTGAAGCGGCGTACCGGCAGGGAGCAGCCGAATCAAGCGCTGGCCGACCCCCCTCAGAGGGTCGGTGGGGACCGCTGCGCCCTGAAGCACACGGGGTGGCAGGGTTGGCAGAACGGCCCCTTGAGGGTGCCGGAGAGGAGTTAATTTTATAGATTTTAATACAGGACCCTCTCAGGAGGGGGCTACCCTCGGAAGTCCTGGGCCACTGGCGTCAGGACTTCTTCGAAGCCTTCCTGGCGATAATAACAGTCCTCAGATCTGTTCTACCCCGGGAAGGCTTCGACTGTGTTGCCCGTCCCGGTCCCCAAGCTCTTTGCGGGGGAGCACGGGCAGCAACACTCTGTTTTTGTTGCGCTCTCTGCGCGGATGAGGAGCTGCTAGACGCCCGAGGCTGCTCCCGCTCAGCAGCCTCGGACGGGAGAGAGCGGCGAGGGAGGAACTTCTGGAAGGCCGCTGACTGCTTTTTTGCCTCCTGGAACCTCTCGACGACCGAAGTGACAGAGTCGCCGAAGAGGCCCAGGGGAGACAGCGGCGCATCCAATAAGACGCTCTTATCTCTTTCTCTGATGTCTGATAAGTTTAGCCATAAATGCCTCTCCGTTGCCACCAGGGCTGCCATAGAGCGACCGATTGTTTTTGCCGTCTCCTTGGTGGCACGGAGAGATAGATCAGTGGCTTTACGAAGTTCCTGAATCACATCAAAGCTAGCCTCACCGCTCTCATCGATCTCCCCCAGCAGGTCAGCCTGATATGCTTGAAGGACAGACATTGTGTGTAAACACGCTGCGGCCTGACCTGCTGAGGCATATGCTTTGCCCACCAGAGCTGATGTTGTTCTTAGTGGTCTGGTGGGCAGCGTCGGGGATTTTAGGGACGACGCAGACTCGGGCGAGAGATAGCTCGCGAGCGTCTCTTCGACCCGAGGCATCGTCCCATAGCCATGTTGTTTAAGCCCCAATATATTGGAATATATAGATGTTTGAGGGTTATATACACGATATTGTGCTGGCTTTTTCCACGACCTCGTCACCTCGGTGTGGAGGTCGGGAAAGAATGGTAATCCCCGACGCTGAGGCTGTGACCGGGCAGGGAGAAAGCGCTCATCCAGTTTGCTTTTGTGACGCGCTTCGCTTTTTTCTGCTGGCCATTCGATATTAAGTTTTGCCACTGCCCTAGTCACAACCTCCAGCAGCTCCTCATATGCTGGAGATGAGGATGGCGAGTCCTCCTCTCCAGCTTCAACGCTCACCACATCCAACTCCTCAGAGCTAGACAGGTGAAGCGCTGGTGCCTCTCCTCTGGGGGAAGAAACCGCAGCGCGTGCTTCCGCAACCAAAGGAGAGAGACTGGGTCTGGCGGGTGAGGGCCGAGATAGGGCTGGCCCCGTCTCTAACCCCTCCACCAGATCCATCTGTGAACCCCAGGAATGCAGCCGCCGCTGTGCCTCAGCAGCAGCGGGACCCGATCCCTGGGGAACACTCGCCGCGGCGCCCTCTTTATCTTTCTCGAAGAACGCCCGGCGTGAACGGAGTGTACGGAGCGTTAACTTTTCGCAATGCACACAGACAGCTCCCTCAAGAGCTGCCTGGGCATGCTCCACTCCCAAACAGGCTACACATAACTCGTGTGTATCCCCGCCCGTGATGAAGCGAGGGCAGGGAGAAGCACACTGAATGAACTGCTGCTTGCCTGTTTGTCCTGCCGCCATATTTCTATAAACGTGTCTTTCAATATATATATATATATATAAGTGCTTGGTGGACTGAAAATACTCTTGCCCTCGGACTAAGAGATATTTTCGAACTGTATAACGGACAGACAACACCAAATAAGACACACAATACACAGAGCGCTTGCTGAAGACGCAGAAGCTGGCGTTCTTTGTTCTCAGGGGTGCTTTATAGTTTCCTGGTCCGTGACGTCACCCGCTCTGACGTCCCGTTACACTATTGGTTCGATTACACAAGTGCTTCAAGACGTAATCACGCAGAGGCGTTCCCAAAGCGACTACGCAGCGTCGATGTTCCCATGAAAGGGAACTGATGTGCACCCCTGATAATAAATGATTTATAAGTGCACATTATTATTTTTTAAAAATTCATGTGCCCTTGTAAACTTTAATCAAAATACAATTCAAGTATGACTGATTTATGCCTAAACTTTTTTGGGGGGAGCACAAACAGTGCAAAATGACACACTGTACACCTTATTATTATTATTATTATTTCATTTATTTAGTGTGTGTGTGTGTAGGTTTAAAAAAAAATAATAATATGTAATATTGCATTTAGGGATGCACATTATTAATATCCTCGCTGATACAGTAATTATTTTCATGTCATGATATCCAATAAATGGTTGGTTAAAAAAAAAAATCAATTTTAAATGCTACAAGTGAATTTAGGCATCACCGCTTTATAATGTACAGTTTGCAAATTATTTGTGTTTGAATTTGAAATAATCGTTAGGTGGCAAAAAAAAAAAAAAAAGTAATCTTAATATAAAAATATAAAAACTGAGCATGGATAATTAAATATCCAATAAATGATCAATAACTGATATGGTACCAAATTCATAAGTCAACAATAGTCTCTTTTGTTCTGTTTTAACTGAACTAAACTAAAGCTGCTGTCCTTAACTTTTTTTGGTTAAAAATGATCCATAATCAATGAGCAAGTACATAACCAATCAGTGTTCAAAACTATTCACAACGGTAAGCTTATAATAATGTTTTCTAATTTGAGTGGTTTGGGTCAGTTTCCATGGGAAATTCGAGTTTGTCATTACGTCACATCTGTATACATTAAAAAGGAGTCCCTTCTAGTGGGCTATATCGTGTATGTGGATACGGCAGGTGGCGGATCATTTGTAGCCTCTTCTTACAGCAGCTGGAATAATTAAACTGGTCATTTTGATGGTGGCTTGTAATAAAGAAAGTTCAAAATGACAATCATCACTGACAACTGGTGAATCACCTGTAGTAAAAAGCAAAATACTTCAGACTGCGGAGTGGCTACAGCAAAAAAAGGGAACGCAACCTGACCCATGCGAAAACAAGAATAAAAATCAGCATTTGAAAAGTGCCATGTTCTAAGGAACATTAAATTGCTTTTTGAGGTTAAAAGAACAATTTATTTAGTTGAAATTCAAATTCACTAATATACACTAAATACACTTAGTCACGCAATGTTGATGTTGCTAACATTAACAATTTGAGAATCAAGAATAACAATTATAATAATTTGCACGGTTTGACGTGATCTGAGCTAAGCGACCGTTCGATTTAATTGCCATTGTAGCGTGATTTATTGTAAAAACTTTTTCAGTTGGTCAGAACAAAGTAGCAGACATGTTACATACTTGTTCAGATGACATTTTCCGGTGAAACATATTATTTTGGACATACTTCCAAGACGTAATATCTGTAATTCCGAAGTTCAGTGAATATCCTCACTGATGCACTGACTGACAGCCCACACATACACCTCAAAACATCAGATTCATCCGCGCTGAGGAGCCGTGCCGATGCACAACCCACGTAAAGATGATAATTCCGCAAATAAAGAAATTGCTATGGACTGCAGCTTTAATGGAGGCTGCAGGAATTAGGCCAAACCCCAGCAAAAGACTTCCAGTTCAATCCTCCTTAAGTCAGTGTGCTTTTTTAATGGTTTTTGGTTAAAAGCTTGAAATAATGCCGTTAAGCTTTTACATTAAAAAACACTTGCTAAGTGGCTAAATGGGACTACAGGTTATACAGTATGAGACATTAAACATCATCACGCTCACAGAATGGGTAGAACAGCTTTTTACCTTCTGCGATTCCAAATTTGTGTTCATTTGTGTAGATTATCATCAGCAAAATGTGTAGAAATCATAACCTTTTGTTGGTCAAAAAGGTTATTTTCTGCAATAATCAAATCCTAATGGATTTTTGTTGAGGGAATATGTGTGATGCAAACTTTCGGCTTTGCCTACAAAAATACTTTGTCACTCCAACACTCAATTAGCAAATCCATCAAGTCCCCTGATCATTAAAATGTTCCTGGTTGAGTGAGTGGTGTTGACATGAGCGATAATACACTGCACACTTTCTAATGTGATAATCTCTCAGTAACGTGTTTTACCCTAGACAGGCTCTATCTGCTCCTGCAGTCCTGCCTCTGTCTCATCTGCCTCCATTCATTAGAGCTCATTAGAGCACATCACTTAAGCTGCACCTTGTCAAAAGCCCTCTGCTTCCAGCCCACTACCAACCAGCTTTCCACAGCCAGACCAAGAGGAGGTCACGCATTCAGTCTCCCACCACATGCCAACACCGCCTGGGTATCCATTATTATCTCTGATGCTCCATAACACGAGGACGGCCCTGTCTCTGGCTACGTATAAGACAAGTGAGAAATGCTGCTTTAAAAAAGCACAGATCCTCAGGGGCCGTGAGGCATCATTACGACCTGTCATTCTAACTCTCCCCTGCCTCTGCTCAGATTGATGGTTGGTGCTGAGGGGATGTTTGGATTGTGGATTGGTAAAACGTGTCTGCCACTCAGTCGGACATAGAATTACTGCGCAAGAGAGCTCTGCATCATTTGTAAAAACTAAATTCATTTGACAACTGAAAAATTCATAGAAATGTGGAAACAGTTTACATTAAGGTTCTGTACATTAGCATCAGAGGTGTAAAGAGTGCCTGAAATCCATACTTGAGTAAAAGTACAGATACCTTACAGTGAAAATGACTCATTTACAAGTTACAAGTCACCAATTTCATTACGACTCGAGTAAAAGTCTTAAAGTGTCTGATTTTAAGAGTACTTAAATATTTTACTTTTACTGCATGACGCACTAGTCCTCAAAACCTAAGAGACATCACACTGTAAACCCAGATAAGTTATACTAACTCAAAAAAAATTTGAGGCAACTCTGTTTTTTTTAAGTTTGCAAAGTCTGTTTTTTCTAATAACTGTAAATTACAAATAAACATTTAAATCAAAATATATGCTTAGTGTTTTGTTCATCTTAATTTGATGCAACTCAAAGTTTTAATACAATGTAAACCCGAATAAGTTGGCAAAAAAAAAAAAAAAAGGCAATCAGTTGCCTCAAAATTTTTAAGATGAGAAATTCAAAGTTTAAGTAAGCAGAACTGGCAGATTTTTATTTTGTACAACTCATACATTTTAATTGTTCTTAACTTGAAATGTTTGAGTACACGGATACATTTAACTTAAAATTGTCACGCAGCCCCAATGTAAACATTTTTATTAGTGTAACCTTAGTTAGCTATAACATGCTAATTAAAAAAAAATGCTAACTTACAAATTTAAATGAGTTAAAAATTTAAAGTTAGTACAGAAATATAAAGCATTTAACATACCTGCTCTCAAACCCCGCTGCATGCACCACCTGTCACCATGATGGTAACTCTCCAAAAACCCACATTAACAGAAACTCTTCTGAATTAGCATAACATTAATCACTATTAAATCTCCGACTTAACATTAATCTTGCACAAAAAAAACATTTAACTCTTAATTTTAGCATTTACTCTCCCTTTCGAGTACCATGGCAAAGCATGCTGGGAAGTAGAAATCCCAGCCCAGTTTCAGTTAAACTCAAGTTAATCTAAATTAAAAGAAATAAGTTTATACAACACAAAACAATGAAACAGTTCAGTTTACTTAAAATATATCAGTTCTGTGAACTTGAAAGAAAAAAGAAAGTTCTAAATACTCATAAAAGTTAATTTGACTGAACTATTTAGTTTAATTTAACTTTGTCCTACTCAAACCAATTAATTAGCAATTTACAGTGCACCAGCTGCAGCCTCATCTCGTATGAAACACCTGCGATTCAACTCCCTGCTGAAGTGCTGATGCACTCGCTTTCATGTAAAGTAGCCTTGTTGACAAGTCTGAGTCAGTTAAGCCCTGGGTGTTTTTTTTGTGCATACGCACACAGTCGAATGCAAAGTATACTTCACTTGACGTTCAACGCATGCACAGTTTTAAGCAATCTCTCGCCATGAGTTGCAACCCATCTAAACATCTTTGTATTCTTTCATGCTAGAGCTGTGCAAATGAGGGTACTTTCTAACCTCTTTGCACAATCGAATTTGTCATCCGGGTTTGACGTCATGCCTGCAGCACTCTATGTGCACTTAGTGTAAATAGACACTGTGATTTATTAAACTTTGTTAACATTATTGTCACGGATACACCTGGCTCCCCCTCCTCTCATTCTCCCCGGAGAGTGTGTTTTTCATTTGATACCTAATATTTTAATATTAACAACAACCTTACTGTAGAGTTTTACCATGTGCATTTTGCTGAGCTTAATTGGTAAGCATTTGTTCATCAAAATAAAGAATACTTATTTTTTTCTTTCTTGAGGTTTGTATTTAAGCCTTAATTATCATTCATGTGAAGACCTGGGCTGTAGTTCAGGAGATGATGTGAATGCTTCCCTCCTACGCTCCCTCTGTCTAGCCAGATGTGATTAATGTTCCTAACCTCTCCTCATTATCCAGGTCTGGAGTCAGAGCTAAAGGGTGACTATGACACTGGTGAGGTGAAAACAGACCAGATTGAGGTATGGGCTAAATTACAGCTTATATACGATTCCCCCCCCCCCTACTATATATCACCACTTCATCCATAATAATGGGACCATTTGAAAAACCTTTCTTCTTTTCTTTGCCCAAACCACCACACTTATAGAGCAGATTATGGTGGTTTAAGGTTGTGTTTTTATAATATATTTGTTTAATGTTATATTTATGGTGTTAGACAGTAATACAGCAATTACTGATTCTAAGCTTTTTATTAGGAAAAACTTTACAGAAATCAGATGTTCTGCCATAAATAGTGCAGACAAGTTGATTGAAAGTGATAAATTCAGACTGGCTTCACAAAAAGGCACAGAAATAAACAAACCCAAACACAGATGGACATTTCAGTCCTAGTCCACACTGTTGCCATGACAAACTCCCTGCATTTCTGAAGGCGAAGAAAACAACATACATAAAAGATCAAACAAAACATAAGTTAAATTATGCACTGGCACATATACAATAAAATAAATTATTTGTTGGGATGGGACCAGTCAACATAGGCCAACACTGCTGGTTGTCAGTAGATGAGATCCATGAGATTTCATGAGATAAACACTCCAGCAGAGGTCATCTGAATAATTTAAAGGGTTAGTTCACCCTCAGAACGCCATGGCAGGTAGGCCTCCATGGTCTTGGCCACTCCGACCAGCATTGAACTCGTGTAGAAGCTGTCTTCTGTTAAACGTGCAGCACAGCTAAATTAGCATTATAATTGTCAGGAACAGAATCAAACATAAAACATTGTCCCCGATGTCCAGCGTCCCTAGACTTGTATGCAAGCAACATTGCCCACTTTGTTGCGCGTTCCTAGGGCAGTGTTTATGTTAATTGCAGGGTTTATGATGTCACCAACCTGGGAAGAAGCTCGTTGTCGTCTAAACCAGTCGTTTTTGTAGGCATTACATTGCCATAACTTTAAAAGACAATATCTCGGTTTGCATTGAACTTTCAGCGCTGTAACTTTGCAGATACTGTTTATGCCCAAACAGCAACATTACACACTAACTAAAGTTAAAAAAAGAAATTGCAATAAACCAGCACTTTAAAGGGTTGGTTCAACCAAAAATGAAAATTCTGTCATCATTTACTCTCACTCAAGTAGCTCCAAACTTTTAGGAATGTATTTGTTCTGCTGAACACAAAGGAAGATATTTGGAAAATGTCAGTAACCAAACAGATCTCGCCCCCCATTTACCACCACAGTATTTATTTTTCCTACTGTTTAGTTACTGACATTCTTTTCATTTTTTGGGGGTGAACTATCCCTTTAATACATAAAGCATATACCATTAGTTAATACTCTAAAAAGTCAAAAACGGGTTTAAAAAGTAGCATTGCACATACTTCAAAATAATTGACAGAATTTGCACACTAGACATAGGCCAACAAGAATGTGGACTGTCCTTTCTAAAGAAGAAAATGGAATTTGCTTTCAATATACAGACAATGACAAGTCTATGACATTTGACCTTTCAGTGAGCCGGCAATTTCCGTTTTGAAATGCAGGGGTGTAACGTGATGTGAATGTGAATTTTTCAGCTATTGTTTTTAAAAGAATATCTCTAGTATTCAGCACAAATGGAGTTCTCTTATCAGAACCATTTTCAAAAAATTCATTTTGGTTTCTCTTTGAGGAAAGGTTTCCTGTTTTGAAGATTGTTTTATGAGATGAGAGGTCTGCTGGTGACTTTAATAATTCAATAGTCCCTCGGAAATCTCAAAACATTCTGATGCTGGAGGGAATATTCTACCTTTGAAACCAGAAAGACAGCTTAGAAACTTATTTGGTAACACTTTAGTTTAGGACCCAATTCTCACTATTAACTAGTTGCTTATTAGCATGACCTTATTCTACATCCCTTATTCCTACCAATACCTGAACTTAACAACTATCTTACTAACTATTAAAAAGCAATAATTAGGAGTTTATTGAGGCAAAAGTCATAGTTAATAGTTAGTTAATTGTGAACATTTATTTGACCCTAATCCTCCTATTCACCACATGTTTGTCACCTGATGTCACCTGTTGGAGTTTGGGTTCCTTGCCGCTGTCGCCTTTGGCTTGCTTAGTTGGGGACACTTGACATTTGACTTGACATTTGACTTGACATTTGATATTCAACAGTGCTTTGATCTGCCTGCATTGACACTATTCTTTAAGAGCTGCTGTGCAGCCAAAATAACGTACCAGTTATCATTGTAAAGCTGCTTTGACACAATCTGCATTGTAAAAAGAGCTATATAAATAAAATAAAGGTGACTAAAGTGTGACCAGTTATTTACTGTTCGAGTTCCTGAAAAAAACTCTGTCCCACTTTATATTATATGGCTTTAACTGGCTTTAACTACTATGTATTTACATCAAAAAATAAGTACAATGTACTTATTGGGGTCATATTGAATTGCAAAACACTTTTGCTGCTATTGAGGTGGGTACGGGTAAGATTAGGGACAGGTTTGGTGGTATGGGTACGTTTAAGGGTGGGGTAAGGTGTAAGGGATGGGTCAACAGTGTAATTATAAATGTAATTACAGAAATTAATTACAGATGTAATTACATGCAGGTGTTTTTAAAATATAAGTACAATGTAAAAACATATATGTACACAATAAGTGCATTGTATCTAATGATTAATTTAAATGTAAGTGCATAGTAGTTAAGGCCACTTAATATAAAGTGCGACCAAAAATTCTCAGATATTTGCTGTTTCTCACATCAGCTTTAGTGAGGTTAAGAGTAATATAATAGGAGTTTAACAGCATGTTGAATGCTATGGATTTCCATAGAAATGAAACACCCACCATTAACATAGTCTGTCCCTTGATTGTTTCTTTATCAAATATTTAATCTAATCTGATTGTTTTCAGATACATTGAAGTACTCACAACTCAGTTTACATTGCTAAATCACAGATTTTGTTTGTTTGTTTGTTTTTTGTCAAACATCAGCAAAGAACATTTACTGTTGGTAATCTATAGGCTACAGTTGGTTGTGATGTTTATCTAATTTTTGTGCACATTTAGATGATTTTTAATAGTGCTAATTATATACAATAACATAGCTGGGGGCGGGGCTGTTTGTTCTTACTATGGCATACAGTAATATGTCATTTACTTATAATTTCCTTTTACAGCAGGCCAGTAGTGTCTGGGCAGTTTCTCCTCTTGTAGATGTGAAATTTGTACATTTTTGAAGAGAGAAGTCTTGCAGCTCCCTCCTACTCTGCACCAGAGCCCAATTTTGGAGTGAATATTAAATTCAGATGAGGTTCATTGAGGGTGGGCTTACATGTTCAGTCTAAAGGAACATCTTAGTTAGATAGGCATAAAAAAAAAAAAAAACCTCGTTAAAAAATGGGATAGACAGACATTCGTGCAATGCAAACCAGCAAGGACCATATATAGTGCAAATCAACATTTGTATTCTAGTATTTGCCTGAGAATTCATGATCCATTACTTCCAACATGAAATCAAAATTTAGATTTCAGCAGTGTTCAGCAGTAGATGTGTTTACAGTCATGCTCATTGTGTGTAAACAAATATGCCATAGATTGGTCAAAGATTTGCATATACTAGCTTCTCTTAAAATCATTTGTGTAACTTTTTTTTATCATCTCCATCCATCAAATGCTTACTATTTTTAATCTACTTTTGCCATGTGGAAAATCTCTCTAAAAACTCTATTCAAAATATTAGCTGCTGTAAGAGCTTATTCCCCAAGAGCTGTTTGAAATTGATTTAATGATTACAGCTGGTTTGTGGTGACTGGAGACCCCTTAGGCAAAAATGTGCTAATTACATGACATGCATGCGGTAAAACTGTAATCTGCAGGTTTGTATATTCATGGCTCATAAGCTCTTTTGGGAAATGTGTATCTTTCTGACTTTTTTACCATTGGTATTGCAGACTCTTAATAAACTTTTTCATGTGTGCTCTTTAAAGGGTTAGTTCACCCAAAAATGAAAATTCAGTCATTAATTACTCAATATTCTTAATACTCTTAATTAAATCTACATGATTATTAACAATGTTCTTAGCCCCTCTAATTTATCATGCTTATATCAGTGAATCTTAATTGAAAAAAAGGGTTAGTTCACCCAAAAATGAAATTTCTGTCATTATACTCACCCTCATGTCGTTCCACACCCGTAAGACCTTCGTTCATCTTCAGAACACAAATTAAGATATTTTTGATGAAATCCGATGGCTCAGTGAGGCCTGCATTGACAGCAAGATAATTAACACTTTCAGAAAGCTGCTAAAGACATATTTAAAACAGATCATGTGACTACAGTGGTTCAACCTTAATGTTATGAAGCAACAAGAATACTTTTTGTGCGCCAAAAAAACAAAATAACAACGTTATTCAACAATATCTAGTGATGGGCGATTTCAAAACACTGCTTCATGAAGCTTTATGAATCTTTCGTTTCGAATCAGTGGTTCGGAGCGTGAATCAAACTGCCAAAGTCACGTGATTTCAGTAAACGAGGCTTCGTTACGTCATAAGTGTTTCGAAATTTCACGTGACTTTGGCAGTTTTGAAATCTCCCATCACTAGATATTGTTGAAAAGTTATTTTGTTTTTTTTTGGCACACAAAAAGTATTCTCATCGCTTCATAAAATTAAGGTTGAACCACTGTAGTCACATAAACTGTCTTTAGTAGCTTTCTGGACATTGAAAGTGTTAATTATCTTGCTGTCAATGGAGGCCTCACTGAACCATTGGATTTCATCAAAAATATCTTAATGTGTGTTCTGAAGATGAACGAAGGTCTTACGGGTGTGAAACAACATGAGGGTGAGAAATTAATGACTGAATTTTAATTTTTGGGTGAACTAACCCTTTAATTTTTTTTTTTTTTCAATTAAGATTCACTGATATAATAAATTATAGGGGCTGAGAACATTGTTAATAATCATGTAGATTTAATTAAGATAATTTATAATTTTTTTACAAAATATTTTGGTATTTTCTTACTTGTTAACAAGATTAATTTGAAATTAGTTTTGTGAACTTATGTCAAGTAATTTTATACCTGTAACATTTTCGACAACACTTTAATGCATTAGGTATCATAAACTAACAATTTACAACATTTATTATTCTTAGTTAATGCTAATTTATACTGTAGATACACTAATATTTTTATAATGTAACACTAGTTATTGTATTATGAACAAACATGAATTCGGTTCCACATTACATTAGGTGGCCTTAACTACTTGCATTCAAATTAATCATTTGATACAATGCACTTATTGTGTACATACATGTTTTTACATTGTACTTATATTTAAAAAAATACCTGCATGTAATTATATCTGTAATTAATTTCTTTAATTGCATTTATACCTTATACCTTAACCCACCCTTAAACCTACCCATACCACCAAACCTATCCCTATTGCTAACCTTACCCGTATCCACCTCGATAGCAGCGAAAGTGTTTTGCAATACAATATGAACCCAATAAGTACAGGTGTAAGGCCACCTAATATAAAGTGGGACCATGGATTGTAGGAAAATTATATATTTACAAATTACACCTTATTGTGAGGTTTTACTAATAAAAGCAGAGCGTCAGACTGCTGATAGAATATGCAAGTATAATGGTTATGAATATGTAAGGAAGATGGAGGAGGAAAGAGAGCGAGTGTTGACTCACACTGAGCTCAGCATGCCGTCTCTCCCTGTGAACCGTCTCTCCCTCTCTCTAAATGTCAGACGGTTGTTGAAATGAAGTAGGATTGCCATTCACACAATGAAATACGGTCATGATGAACTATAGCCATGCTTTATTTAATATGTCCTCTGACCCCTTAATCTGATTCAAATGGAATTACATTGTCACTCTGATTCCTCTCACACTACTTCCTCTTATAAAACCCTTCTGTTCAAAAGCCACAATTGTCTCTAACAATCGTAAAGCTTTCAAATAGTCACTAACCTTTTGCGACAAAGAAAATTAATTTTATACTTAAATATCAGATTCATTCATTCATTCATTCAGTCCAAAAGTTTGGAACCACTAAGATTTTTAATTTTAGAATGATTTCTGAAGGATCATGTGACACTGAAGACTGGAGTAATGATGCTGAAAATTCAGCTTTGATCACAGGAATAAATTACTTTGTGAAATATATTTAAATAGTGCACAGTTATTTTAAATTGTAATAATATTTCACAATATTACTGTTTTTACTGATTTTTAATTAAATAAATGTAGCCTTGGTGAGCAGACGAAACTTCTTTTAAAAACATTAAAAATCTTAGTGGTTCCAAACTTTTGGACTGTACTGTAGTTTACAAGGAATATTGATTTAATATTAAGCTTTTATTTTTTATTAAAAAAAAATGCATCTTCCTATGAAAGGTTTATTGTGTTGAACCTCTGTTTGAGAGACATCTGCAATGAAAGGAGGAACATTTCAGTTTGTATCAATAGGACAGTTTAAATGTTAAATATACATGATTTTTTATTTATTTATTTATTTTTATCATTAGCCTGACTTTGCCTGTGGGAGCAATGAATGCTTTAATAAGAGCCGAGTGTTACACCAGTGAAACATGATGTAGTATCCACAATCATGATATAACGAAATTGCTTCAGTAAAACTACTAAGAATTTCTAAGGCTGAGCATTTCATCTGAGCTTTCTGCCATGACAAATTTTAATGGACATCAGTTGCATACTAAATTTCACATACTTGAAAACAGAATTTTGTTTCAAAAGCCTTCATGCTGAAAAGATGCTCGCACACTTCCTACCCCTTCAAAGGACTCTTTGAAGAGATGGACTTTATTGTCAGCAGGAAGCAAAATAAACCAGTTTGGCACTCCAAGAGTGTACAGAGCTATTTAAGTTCAGCATCAAAAAACTGACTTGCAATGAAATCTTTCATCTTGTCACCTTTGTTTGTACATGGCTGGTTATGGTGTCGCTGGACATGACACCCGGAGCTGAGCTCATCTCTGTCATATTATATAATGCAGAGATACCTACAATTATATAAAACATATAGGAAACAAGGGTAACACTTTATTTTAGGGTCTTTAAACTAGTTGATTATTAGCATGCATATTACTAGAATATTGGCTGTTTATTACTACTTATTAAGCACAAATTAATGCCTTATTCTGCATGACCTTATTCTATATCCCTTAGTCATACCTAAACTTAAGTAAATAATAAAAATAATAAATAAAATATATAATAAATGTAATAATAAAAAAGTAAAAGCAGTAAATTAGGAGTTTATTGAGGGAAAAGTCACAGTTAATAGTGAATATGTGTTCCCCATACTAAAGTGTTACCGTAACATTTACAATAAGGTCTCATTTGTTAACACTAGTTAATGTATTAACTAACATGAACTAACAATGAACAATATACAGTATATTTTACAGCATTTATTAACCTTTGTTAATGTTAGTCCTTGTTCATTTTAGTTCACAGAGCATTAACAGATCTTAAATGTAGTAAATGCTCAGATTAACATTACCTAAGATTAATAAATGCTGCAGATGTATTGTTCATGTTAACAAATGAACACTTATTGTAAAGTTTTACCAACAGTATAATCTACAACAGTTTTGAATTTGATTGGCTGAGCAGCGTTCCAAGAGTGTTGATATACAGTATAGAGAGTTTGCAGAATTTACCATCTTGTATTTTGCTTAATTGGGTGTTTTTAAATAATCACTGACAAAAACTATACAAGTTTTAGGGTTGGACGATATAAGTGATCACCGAGAAGCGTTCACAGGCAGATTTGATTTATGTATTTCCCTGGCATCGAAATCAGGCACATATAAATGTCAGGAAACAAGATTCCTGGCTGCATGTCAATATCCATGGATTAGATTTCTTTGGCAAGTTGTAAGAAACACTATCAAGCCTAACTTTTAGTGCAATCGTTTGTTTTACTCGCGTTTGCGCAGTTTCCCCTATTAAATCCAGTCATGCAGCAGCTCTTTTGTTACTCAGTCCAGCTGAGGGAGCGAGTTCCGGTGGGAAAGTGACGTCGATGCATACCCTCTATAGAGTACAACAGTTGGGTTCCAGAAGTAAAAATCCCATTCATTTTTTTTTTTTGTAGGCCAATTGACTTTGAACAATAACAAAGAAAGCTTTAAAGACAGTCCTTTGAGCTATGAGGATGTTAATCAATGGTAAATGCTTTTGTCAAACTCTTTGTAAGCAAAGCATTTATAAGATGAATGAAGCAAGCTGTAACACATGGTGCTCCAAACAACAGCATGAGCTCTGTCAGAAATCAAAACGAGCAGCAGTTAGTCACTCACATACTGCTAACCATTCTCTTCTTCCTGTCTAAATGAGTGATTCTCAGCCCCATAAGCTGGCATGTGGAACTTCATACCATGCTGACAGTAGGAATATGACACATTACATTAGCTAACCATTGGTATAAAGTCATCAATATTTTATTACATGAATACATTTTTCATTTTGAATGAGAAATTCAAAATGAAAGACTTGAGTGGGTTTTACATTTTGATCTTTTTTTTTTTTTTTTAATTCTTAGCTCTGATATTTCATTTTATTTGACATTTTCTTTCTATATACAGTACTTGCAGACTTAGGATGATTTGTTCTATTGCTCAAGATTTCTTATTTATTTATTTTCCAGTAATTCATTTTAATGAACAGTTGAAAATTGTTAACTTTTTGATTATTGACTGATTTGGTTCTACTCATTTGTAAACACACATCAACCGCATGCTGCCTCACTTCAGTATGTTTTTTCATGCATCCCACTGACACATGCAGGGAGTAAGGAAGCATGCATGGAAAAAAACGTAACAAGTTACTCTTCTGGCACACTTTTGGCAGGCTTTGACTTGGATCAATGTTCAAACAGTGTCTGTGTTTCAGCATCTCAGAAAGGAACTAAACAGCACCATAGCTAATGGTAAAACCTGTGAAGAGGCCTATCTCTGTACAACATGTACGACACCTTTAGGTTTTTCCAGTGTTTTTCTTGCTTAAATACAGTAATTATCAAGTGCAGGAATGCCAGGAGCTCAGATTATGTCAAATCCATTACTACTGTCTTTTAGCATACTACTGTCAAACACCCGTCACGCCGTGTGTGAGGATCCTTGGAGCATTCTTTTAATTAGCAGGGAAAACTGTTGCCTTTCCTGGGTAGTTAGCTTTTTAAAAAATCCCCTCTAATTTAATGCTCTACAGAGCCTCTGTTTATTTGTCTGTTTCACGTACAAAAGGAAAATTTGAATATCAAATCTATTTCCTAGTGTTTTCATTTCAAAAGCATGCTTGTGTTTACCTTCAGGCAAGTTTGACAGATAAAGACTTTAGAATCATTTTTTTTATCTAAAATCTGACAAAGACCTTCTGGGTCTTTATTTGTAAGCTGGAGCGATTTTGTGCATGAATGAAAGTACATTAAATTTCTACACACACAAAGGAATGTTTGGAATGTTTCTATAGGGAGAGGACTGTCATATTAGCATGTCCTTCACAGCAAAGATTAAAACTGTTAAGATAAAGGCTACTTTTTTTCTGTTTGAAAAATTGTTTCAAACAGAAATATGTAAATTTATGGGGTTCAAATGGCAGTTCATGTTGATTTTAAATTGTAGAGACTATATGAAATATATTTACTGTGTGGTTGTGGTGTATATATACACAGTGCTGTGCAAACGTCTTAGGCCACCATTAGATGTTGCTTTAGCAATGGTATAATTATTTCTCCATCTCTTTATTAGAATTTAACCAGAAAATACAGGCAGTTGTTACAGCAGTTGTAAAAGTTATGAATGATATTTATAATGCATTAGAAACACAACAATTGTGTGCAGCTATTTTTATTGATCTTGACCTTTCAATCATCTGAACCATTAACTATTAACACGGGTGTCCCACAAGGCTCTGTGTTAGCATCAACCCTGTTTTCAATATCTCTGATCTGTAGTAAGAAAACCTATATTCACTTATGATGACACTATTCTTTATGTTGTAGGATCGTCATATGATGAATTTCTGAAACAGGTACAGGACTGTTTTAATAAAATTCAAGAAGCTTTTAATGATTTAAAATTGGTTTTAAATACTACAAAAATGAAAGTAATGTGGTTCTGGAAAAAAATCAACAAGGTAATAAAGATATTACATCCTTAGATGGGGCAAAAACTGAAGTGGTACCTTCATATAAATATCTCAGAATTTGGCTCGATAGTTCTTTGACTTTCACTTATCACTTAACTCATCTTCAGAAGAAAGTTAAATCAAGACTTAGTTTTCTGTATCGAAATAGATCTGTATTTACTAAATCAGCCAAGAAATACCTTGTTGAAACCACTGTCTTTCCCTTGTTTGATTATGGTGATGTGGTATATAGAAATGCACGTAAAGGTGTTCTGGAACAATTAGATGTGTTGTATCATGCAGCAATTAGACTGATTACTAATGCATCTTATAGAACGCATCATTGTGAATTATATGTGAACTGGACATCATTGCATACATGATGGGAAATACACTGGTATATCTTAATTTACAAAGCTTTACTAGGGTTATTACCTAATTATCTTTAAAAGTTGCTGCAACTTCAAACTAATACATATGCAACTAGATCATCTAATTATATCTCTTTGACTATCCCTAGAAGGAAAACTACTCATGGTCATATTTAGTGACCTTCCCTTACACTTGAGCAATAGCAGGAACCTGGCTCTCTTAAACCTAAATAGAATGGAAAAGGACTGGTAGGCCAAGAAAAGTGAAGAGTTTCTTCTTTGACAAACTGGAAGAAGTCCAGGAGGTCACACTAAATACTGTTTTAGTAAATACGAGCAAACCCACCAAATGTATTACTGTTATTTTATAATGGAATGTAGTTTTAAGAGGTTTTATTAAGCGAGAATATAGTTGTTTAGACCTCATGTATGCGTTGTTCAGATGCTTTCTGGAGCTGTGAGCTCCAGGCTGTCAGCAACCGTTCAGTGCTCATGTACCCACAGGGAACAGCTTCATCTCGGCCAGTGCTTCAGGAATTTGCCGCTGGCTATTATGCAGATAGTGTTTAAACATGAGGTATAATTTATTTTGGGTATCAAATGGGCAATCCTTGGTCTTATTAATATAGTACTTGTTTCAGAGCTAATAGATTTGGCTTAAGGGTTATATTAAATTTTATAACTTTATATTTACATTGAAATTAAATCCAGTACTAACTACAGCGCTGAATTGTTTGCTTGTTTATTTCCTATTTCACTTCTTATACTGTTATAATGGCTATTGTTGTTCATTTAAATATTATCGTTTAATAAATAATATTTTATATAAATAACATTCCGTATTTTTTGATATTGAGAAAGAGTCCGTAAGTGATTTCGGGTTCAGTGAAAGTTACATTAATACGGCTTCATGAGTCAGTCAGTCGCAATGAATTTTATATTGAAATGGACTGAAACAAGGAAACAAGGATGTTGTTTTTATTTTAAAATAACTTTCTCTCCTTCTAGCAGATGTGGAACATGCACAAAACCAAGAGATGGCTTTATCATGTGTATAGTTTAGGCCAATGATGGAGGCTTTACCTTCTCTCACACGACTTTCCCCAATTCATTCTCAGTTACCTCCCTCCTAACCCATGGTAAACAGTGGTTCTGTTAAAACTCAATGGGCTCAGAGGTGGCAAGAAAGACTCCTGCAGTGACTGTAACTGTTCAATAGTGTCACTTAAAAAAAGAATGATTTATTCACTTTTTAATGGCACATTTTTTTTTATATTTGTATTGTTTGAAAACATGTAGGAAACATGAGAAAAGCACTAATATGTGCCTGTTTTACTTACTGTGCATCTGCAGGAGGACCTGAGAAAAGGTCAGCGTCTCATAGGTAGAGCTGTTAAAGTGATCAAACCAACCCCATGGTGTGTATGTTAGTTGCTTGGCATTTAGAAGATACTTCTGATTCAAAGTGATTCACTAATTTAACAACAGTTCCCCTGGAGCACGATGGTGAAGTATCTCTACAGATTCTGAGCCACTTCTACCTCAAGTTGAACCCAAACTTAAATCAATGTTTATGTAGCCCCTCCAGTTCGCACCGCCCGCTCCATGCAGGATAAACCCTGGTCCGTCTGCATGGGAGATGGGCAGTCTAACAAGTAGGCTAAAGACCGCAGTCTCTAGCGTTAGTCGCTAGAGCGCCTCTTGAGATCAGGGGAGTGAGGTTTACACACACAGCTCTTACCGGCCTATGTCCATTACATTTACACCAAGTGCAAATAGCCCACCTTGTTGGCAGAGGCTATTTGCACTAACTCCACGCACCATAAATTGAAACAATCACAAAAGAAATCCCGCTGGAAACAGGAGCAGTGGCATGGGTGGCATTAGCTTTTGACACGACTGACCTGAGTTTGAAATCGCCTTTTTCCAAACTCATTCTTCTTCCTTATCTTATCGCGTATCAGCTTGGAGATTAATGTGTGACACAGCTTGGATTGTGAATACAAAATTAAGAAAATAACTGAAAGTTGAAATACAATGTAGGGTTAGCCGTAGGTGTAGAGGAGAGCTTTAAGGGGTACGTTCCAATAAGGCAGCATTCATTTCTGATTTTACTAAATATAATCATATACACTGAACATGTTATTATTGCATTCTGTTTTAAAAAATATACTACAGTCCAGTGAGATGTAAATGTCTAACAACTATTTACACTTTCAAGAAAATACTGCTATTTTTACTTAGTGTAAATAGCATCTCTCGCTATTTGCATTTAGCCTTTATTTTTATTTTGCTGGTTTGCACTGTTTTGCATATATAAATATATTTTAGGAATGTGACTGTCACATAAAGAGATGTCATAGTGTAAATAAAACTTAAGTTTTACTAGGTAAATCTATAGGGCTGTTAAATATCAGAGTTTGTCGTTTGGTTGGTCTGAAAGTGGTTTTCTGAGTGCAGCACGGAAGTAGTGTGAAAGAAATCCACTCTAATTTGCAGAAGTGAACCGCTGTGTATACTTCCTTACATACTTATTATAGCATAGCACATTTCTTATTGCTGTTATCTCTGTGTAAATTGACTTCAAACAGCAGCTTGCATTCTTCTCACAAATGCTGTTATGTGCATGTAAAAGCCATCAAATCTGGTTTCAGGCGACTGGTGGTTGCTTTAAGACTAATTTCATAATTTATGTATGAATCGGTAATCTCTAGTTCATAATAAAATTAGTGAATATAATATAGCAGTATAACAGTGTTTACAATTCTGTTTAATCTACATTAATCAGTGCACAGAACTCCTTTAAAGGTGCAATATATAATATTTTTGCAATAAAATATCCAAAAACCACTAAGTCAGTGCTATATATTTTGTTCACTTGAGTACTTACAATATCCCAAATGTTTCCAACTATTTGTAAATTGTGAGAAAATGCCTCAGAGAAAAACACTATTTTTTGAAGTAGCTAACTGTAACGATACGGGACTCATGGTAAGATCCATATGCAGCTTTATTGAAGTTAGAGTGGTCGTACAGGCAGGGTCGGACAGGAGCAAACAGGAATAGCAAGGGACAGGCAGAATCGTAGTCAGGGTACAGGCAGTAGATCCAGGCAGGCAGATATCATTCACAGAACAGCAGACAAGGCAAGGGTCAGGACAGGCAGCAACGGGTCAATAACGGGTAACAGACAGGAACGGTAACAACAGACAGACAGGATATAAACGCTCGGAATTGCACACAAGGTAAACGAGACTTCGCGCCCAGGTGATGAGTGTGTGAGTCTTTTATAGTCCAAGTGATGTGCAAAGCTGTATGTGGCGATAGGTGATTGGTGTGGAGTATGAGCATGTGACTGGTTGAGGGGGATGATGGGAATTGGAGTCCGGGAAGTGACAGGAACTGACGTGATCGTGACACTAACATAGCATAATCAGATGCAGCTTTATTTTTAGTAACAGTAATAGAGAATTTTCTCCATCATACAATATGTTTTAAAATTAACTGCATGCCATTTATCAACACAATCATCCAGCATTTAATATGATATTGTAAAATCGATCTATCTTACTGCAGTGTGTAACAGTGTCTCACAGCAGTGAACGCACAGAGTAACGTTATAACATCATTTTCAACACACTCAAATGTATCTAATATGATAAACAGAGCTGCGTTTCCTCATACTCATGACCGGAAAAGCAGAAGCGGCGCCGGCGACTGTGTCATAATAAAAGTCCCGCTGCTCATGAGGCGTGTGTTGATCAATCGCTCCAGCTCCTCGTTCAGCTCCACAACACTCGCTCCTGCTCTGCTTCATACTACAGTAACGTTAATAATCGCATCCATGAACATGATTTCTGCTCGAGTCCTGACCCAATTGTTTTCCACCGGCTGTGAGAGGAAGATCACATGTCCCGAGAAAATCTTACATATTGCACCTTTAACATTTTATATATGCTCTGATTACTAAATGATGTGTAAAGTCTTGATTTAAAAAAAAAAAAGAAATAACATGCACACACCTAAGAATAACTGATCTTTTAAACCATATCCGACACCAACCGTAACATATGAACATCATTAATAAATGTTCATATACCATTTTTTTTAATGTATATACCATATTCATAATAAGTCAAGAAAAAGATGTTAAAAATTATGAATCATTCATCAGACTAAAAATTGAATGGGATGCTCCTACCTTATGCAGTAAGCTCCGCTCTTTACTGCTTATTTTGGCAAATGCAGTTGATCATTATACATACAGTATATAGCATAGTAAATGCTAGTACTGCAACAATATTAAGAGCAGTGTGGTAGTATGCAGTTCTGAACAATTCCTACTATACTGCTAAATCTCTCTCACTTTAACACAAGCAATTCAGGAACATCATGTTGCCATGGCAGTGAGGCTGCCATTGTCACTCTTTTCCAGTGCCTAGAAGTCAGTGGTGTTATCTGTATTTTTGAGGGAAATTTCAGTCTTTGATGGTGGGTTATCGCTCCCAACCTCTTCGACAGACATGACAAGGGCAGCACAAGATTACCCTTAAGACCAGAGCTGACAGATGTGAAGAAAATAAAGAGTGTCTTTTTTTCTCTACAGCACTCTATACATTTATCCATGAATCTTAATTGATGGACAATCTAAACAAGACACTTTGTGTAGACTGAGGTTTTGTCTTTCCTTGATGAAATGAAGACTGTATGATTGGGTCAACAATATATTTTTTTTTTCAGATGATGATGCAGGATTTGAAATGTAAGATATTGCTGCTTCTGATATCAAGGTTAGAAGAACAAAAGACATTGGCCTCGCTGCCAATACAAGGAGTTGCTCTTGAGGGTTGTTTGTACTTGAGTCTTCTTTAAAAGAGCTCTAATTATTCACATAATGCAGGCCACTCTGAAACACACTAAAAAACACTATCACAAGCTCCACAATTTGACAAAACGGGGCATCAGCTTGAAGCACCCAGCACATGCAGACCGTTGTTTACTCAAATCACACCTTTTTGCAGTTTAAAGACCATATTGTCATATAAATTTAATTAATTGTGCAGCCCTAAAAGAAACAATCCTCCATTCATTTTATTTGCCGATAAACTATTGATTCTGGAAGTCAACATGAAATCAAAATAGGCCTCTTTTGCTTTCTTCATGCACATTCCTGGTGTTTTTGTGAATGGTTTATCAGTGAATATTATTTCAAAGGAAACGTCTTTTTGTTCATTTTCCTCCAACATCTCAACTCACATTCAGTTTTGCATTCTGGTATGTAACACCCCACATTCAAATAAATAGATAAAGTCCAGCCCTGTATTTTCTTTTTTGTGTTTAATATCTTATTTCATTTGAAAATACACTACCATGTAACAGTAATAATGATACATTAATAAAGCTACAAGAGCTTTCTCTTTCAAATAAATGATGTACTTGAAAAAAAAAAAAAAAAAAAAAGTACCATTGTTTCTACTAAAAATATTAAGCAGCACAACTGTTTTCGGCATTGATACTAATTATGATTTCTGAAGGATCATGTGACACTGAAGACTGGAGAGATTTGCCATCACAGGAATAAATTACATTTTAATAGAAAATAGTTATTTTGGTCACAATTTTTTTGAGATGACCTTAACTACTGTGTACTAACATTACATACCTAAACGACTGTGCTGTGTTCAAAATCACCCCCTACACTCCTGAACAGGGCACTATTTGGTGAGACAGTAGTGTCCAAAACAATAGTGGACATTATCGAGAGATTCATTCAATCCCATAATGCAATGTACCCCAATAATGAGTGTACAACTGATGTATGTCCTTATGACAACACAGCGCAAGTTCTCTCGTAAGGGAACATCTCAGGTTACGCATGTAACCATGGTTCCCTGAGAAGGGAACGAGACGCTGCGTCCCTTGCCATACTTCCTGCATGGGAGCGGCTTGCTTTAGATCAGAAGCTGAAACAGCTGTGTTGCCGGCTCCCTTTATAGCTTCCTCGTTTCGCCGGCACACATCATGGGATGATGTTGCGCCAATCAGAACTGGACTAGTTGCACATGCCTTCAGGAGAGCTTAAGCTGAATGGATTTCCCAAAGTGTTGTTATGATGATGCAGCGTCTCGTTCCCTTCTCAGGGAACCATGGTTACATGCGTTACCTGAGACATTTTCGAGCACTATATTCCAAAACTTCTGAAGCCATTCGATAGCTTAAGGGATTAGTTCACTTTCAAATGAAAATTACCCCAAGCTTTACTCACCCTCAAGCCACCCTAGTGTATATGACTTTTTTTTCTGATGAACACAATTGAAGAAATATTAATAAATATTCTGACGCACATTACCAAACGAGTATGAGCTGAAGAAAGTGTCTCCATCCACATCCATCCATCATAAACATACTCCACACGGCTCCGGAGGGTTAATAAAGGCCTTCTGAAGTGAAGTGATGCATCTGTGTAAAAAAAATATTAATATTTAACAAGTTAGGAATTAAAATATCTAGCTTCCGCCAGACCGCCTTCACTATTCAACTTACGGAAAAAGTGAAATTCATAACTTGAATATTAGCTATTTTACTTCATAACTTGTTAAATGTGGATTTTTTTTTTTTTTACACAAACACATCGCTTCGCTTCAGAAGGCCTTTTTTAACCCCCCGGAGCCGTGTGGAATATATTTGTGATGGATGGATGTGGATGGAGACACTTTATTCAGCTCATACTTGTTGGGCAACGCTTACTGCCATTATAAAGCTCGGATGCGTCAGGATATTTATTAATATTTCTCCAATTGTGTTCATCAGAAAGAAGAAAGTCATATACACCTAGGATGGCTTGAGGCTGAGTAAAGCTTGGGCTAATTTTCATTTGAAAGTGAAATAATCCTTCAATGTGAAGTACAAGTGAATATTTAAGTTGTTAAAAGGTTAGTTCACCCAAAAATGAAAATTCTGTCATTAATTACTCACCCTCATGTCATTCCACACACTAAGACTATTGTTCATCTTCAGAACACAAATTAAGATATTTTTGATTAATGCTGTCAGATTTCCTTCCATAGACTGCCGTTGTAACTACCACTTTGACTACCACTTTCAAAAACTTCATAAAGAGATCGGAAAACTAATCCATATGAATCGAGCGGTTTAGAACTTTCTGAAGAGAATCAATTGCTTGTTATGATGAACAGATTTATTTTATACATTTACTTGCATGTATATAATTGTATATAAATTAGTGGTGGGCATAGATTAATTTTTTTAATCTTTTTTAAATATCTTAATATTTTTTTTACACAGATGCATCACTTCACTTCAGAAGGCCTTTATTAACCCTCCGGAGCCGTGTGGAGTATGTTTATGATGGATGGATGTGGATGGAGACACTTTCTTCAGCTCATACTCGTTTGGTAATGTGCGTCAGAATATTTATTAATATTTCTTCAATTGTGTTCATCAGAAAAAAAAGTCATATACACTAGGGTGGCTTGAGGGTGAGTAAAGCTTGGGGTAATTTTCATTTGAAAGTGAACTAATCCCTTAAGCTATCGAATGGCTTCAGAAGTTTTGGAATATAGTGCTCGAAAATGTCTCAGGTAACGCATGTAACCATGGTTCCCTGAGAAGGGAACGAGACGCTGCATCATCATAACAACACTTGCACGCTGCATCATCATAACAACACTTTAATTTTGGAATTAATCTAGATTAATCTAGATTAAAATGGCTCATTTGAATTCTGCCGAAGACATTCAGAATATGTGAGATACCCAAATTGTCCCTGCGTCCCAATGTCCGTACTATTCATCCTAAATAGTATGTGAGATTAAAATAAGTGTGTCCCAAAGCATAGTATGTTGAAAAGAGTATGCCAAAAGTCCCCGGATGGTCTACTATTTCCGGTAGATTTTCAAAGTGTGGATCCGTGCACACTATAAAGGCTAATATTGCCCACAACCCATTGCGCGTTGGACGCGGATTCAGTTCAGAACTACAAACACGAGTAAAAAGTGTTAAAAACTACAAAACATGGCGAATATGCACGATCGACGCTGAGAGGTTGTTTGAGTGACTAATAATCAGTTCAAACTGAAAATATTTATTTTAATGTTATATGTGTTATTTTTCATCTGCAAATACCAATGTGGACTTTTATAAAGATCTGATTGGCCATTAACTTTTAAATGCATCATTATGCATTAATATGAGGAGATTTCTCCACATGAAAGACTCGCGACTGCAGATCAACGTGCTGCATTTCTCTCCGATACGGTAGGAAATTAACTAAATGAAATGTGGAGGATGTAAGATGATTGACAGGCCAGTTTACGGTGACTGGATGCGGCAGAGAGCAAAGACGCGATTGTATGGCGTGATAGTATGTCCCAAAGCTTGTCTACTCTTTTGCTACACACTCAAAAGTAAGTAGGCTACTTTTTGTTCACAGAAAGAGTACATACTTTTAGGGCGTAGTATAAGTAGGTGAATTGGGACGCAGCAAATGACTAAAAGTAATCCGCCATTTTGTCCGACAAAGCAGATAGGAGTTAGAAGATTAACCTCGGTGGAGTTAAATTTTGTATATTATATTGTGTATATTTACATCTTTCCGCGTTTGAAACAACATTGATTCTCATGTTCATTCATGTTTTTTTGATGCTATAAATGGACTCGTAGTAAGAGATGATCGGTTTACGAGCCTCTTGAGTTGAGGCATTACAGCAATCTGTCACGACACATTAAAGAAAACGGGTTTTATTGTTTGAATTTCTTAAAAAAAACTACACAGTTTTAAAGCTGGGACTTTGTTTAATATCATAAGTAACCTGCTCTGTCTTGTCTGTCGACGTGTTGCCAGTGTCCTCTTTGCTCCGCGATGTATTTATCACTGCATGTGGTGTGACAGCGCCACGGCTTGTCGGACAAAGCAACAGTAACTAAGGGGGGCGGGTCTTTGTGAAGGGTCAATTTGGCTAGGTATACATCCGCGTATATATATCAAGGTGAAAGTCATCATAGCTTGCGTAGTATAGACCCAGCTCCCAACCCAACTTTGAGAATAGATTAACGGCGATATTTTTTTTATCGCCCGATAAGAGTCTCACGTTAACGCAGCACGTTAACGCCGATAACGGCCCACCACTAATATAAATATAATATAGTATTTATTTTTTCAATTCCCCAGAAAGTGGCCTGTGTGTGTGAGTGCACATGATTCTTGGGTGGGGAAGGGGGCGTGGTCAATGGGAAATCACCCAATGGGCGACACCCCTCCCCCTGTGGAATTAGGCCTGCCACCACAGCTGGAAAAATTCTAGAGGAAACATTGTTATGATTTATGTCTTGTCAATGAGAGCATCAAGAACTCAGATGAATGGAGGACCAAACTGCAGTGATAAAACACAAGTAAAGTTAATTAGAAAACTTTAGGAACAATTTGAAACAGTCCATGTGACACAGTGAAAACTGTTAACTCTCTGTGTGGTAGCTCCCGTGTACTCGCACACACATCAGCAGACACAAGTAGAGGAGACCACCGAGAGGAAACGAAGGACGAGCCCGAGTCCAGCAAGTAAAAGCAGTCTTGCTATAAACTCCTCGTCTTTAGCTCCTGATCACAATCACAAGCAGGTAAGTAACAGAAGCAAACTCACATGAATGAGAGCAGAGAACATGAAACATCCACCTGACATGAATATGATATAAAGGCAACAAGTGACAGGTGTGGGAGATCAGCTTGTGAGATCAATGCCCAAATCAATGGCTGCAGAAAATGACAGCACCATAACAAACAACAGAGAAGAACTGGTGACACAATCTGACCCGTGACGGAGAGGACTCCTTATAGCCTTGTCGGTGTCCTAATAAGTGCATATATTCTAAGGGTTTTAAGGGTTTTTCATGTGAAGGCACCTTGACTCCAAACTGTTCTCTTTGTTGACAGACAAGAGCTATTGAAGAATGTTTCTCAGACATGGCAGCAGGAAGCCAGGCTTTGAAACCGGTTACAGTGCTTTACTTGTCAGAAGCCATTATCTAAATGCACCTCCTCTACATAGTCGACAAGTATAAAAAACATAAAATACTGAACCTCAAAGGTCACAGTCACCCACGCTGCCAGACAAGATCAATAAGTAATTAACTCAGCAATAGCGCCAGTTAATCATCCTTCACTTTTTACCTGAGCTGCACAGCACAAGTTCTTTGAATTATTTTGTCGATCCTTACTTCTGCTTCATAAAAGAATAAGCTCATTCACTCTCAAACTGTTACAAAAGTAGCTATTTCAGACCTTATAATGAAAGTGATAAAGTAATGTAGGCATCTGTAATTTAACATCATGTCATCACATTCACTATTAAAGATTGTTCATATTTCCTTTAATGTTACTTCAAGGTACCCTAATCTTCATCGTTTGACCAAATGACACCTTTGGTGAGGTGAACTGGATATGATGTTCATTGGAAATTGTAATAAGATCTATGATTAGGCCTGTGCTGCTATGCATGCCTGGGTTTCATAATGCAGGTTTCAATTCTCATTGCTCTGGCTATGAGGTTGTGGCGTAAACCTCATTATAACCTAATCAGTTGAATAACCAAGCAAAAGGGAACGAATACATCCTGTGTAAAGTCATTGACATTTATTAATGTCCGTTCAGCACAGGGAATGGGTTTAACACTCTATTTAATTGGCTGCTAATGTGGCCTCAGCAGGGAGGCTGAGGAGGGACTGGGATATGAAATCCAATCATACCAGTAGTACGCAACTGTCCCTGACGCAAATGAACAGATCCTTTATCACACACCTTTTTAGGCTTTTCCACTTCTGTAAGCAGCAAGTAATCCTAGACTTGATTGTCCACTTGATAAAAACCAAATGCAAATATTTAAAGGGATAATTTTCCTAAATTATTCCATATAATGAAAGTAAATGGAGACTGGGTCTGTCAAGATCAAAAAAGAGAATACTATAAATGTCAGTAATCACTGAAAATCTTACCTTTTGCTGTAGATTCGAAAATTCATTCGTAATTGCATGTTTGTGCCAAGTTTGAAGAGCAGCATGAACATTCTGTTTAACATATCCTTTTGTGTTCCACAGAAAAAAAAAAAGAAAATCATCTGGGTTTGGAACAACGTGAAGGTGAGTTAATGATGACAGAATGATTTGAGGTAAAATATTCACTTTAGAGAAGACAAAAAATGTTATTCCTAGAAAAAAAAAAAAAGGTTCAATTGGGTTCTATATAGAACCTTAGTGTTCTTGACTCAATTTTAAAGAACACTTTATGTCAAAAAGGTTCTATATAAGGAGAAATGTCTTGATTGCTGTAGTATTCATGTAAGCACTGAATATTTGCGACACTGATTTACGGCACGACAGCAAGTTGCTGTGGGATAATTGGCTTGGTGCCAGTTGTATGTGACGTGTGAATACTGCTGCACGTTGGCCAGTAAAGCTCCAAGTTTGTTCAGTACTCACTGTACGTCTCCTTATTTTGCACACCCTGTGCAACATATAACAAACCAAGAATAAGACAATTGCATGAAACTTTCATGTTAAACGGTTATTTAATTTTTTGTCTAGTGATAAAAAATGTTTGAGCTGTTTAATTCTTAAAATGGTAATTACAATTAAAAATGAATTAAAACAAAATTAATTAATTAAAACCAAATACATAGGAACCCCTAAAAGGTTCTATTTATGAAAGAACCCTTTAAGCTTCTATATAGAACCTTTTCTTCTAAGAGAGTGTTCTGAGGAGTTAGATGACGACTTGTCTTTTTTTTCTCACCAGTCAAAATGTTACAGTTACAGAGTATAATTATATACTAATACAAACCTGATTCCAAAAAAGTTGGACACTGTACAAATTGCGAATAAAAACAGAATGCAATGATGTGGATTTGCTTTACAAATCTTTTGTTTCGAATCAGTGGTTCAGAGCATGTATCAAACTGCCAAAGTCACGCCCCCCTAGTGGTGAACCATTAAAATTTCAAAACACTTATGACATGACAAAGCCTCATTTACTGAAATCACGTGACTTTGGCAGTTTGATACACACTCTGAACCACTGATTCGAAACAAAAGATTCGTAAAGCTTTGAAGCTTCATGAAGCAGTGTTTTGAAATCGCCCATCACTAGATATTGTCATAAAGTCATTATTTTGTTTTTTGGTTTTTTTTGGCACACAAAAAGTATTCTCGTTGCTCTCGTTGTCATAACATTAAGGTTGAACCACTGTAGTCACATGATCTGTTTTAAATATGTCTTTAGTAGCTTTCTGGGCATTGAAAGTGTAAATTATCTTGCTGTCAATGGGGGCCTCACTGAGCCATTGGATTTCATCAAAAATATCTTAATTTGTGTTCTGAAGATGAACGAAGGTCTTACGGGTGTGGAACGACATGAGTGAATGATGACAGAATTTTCTTTTTTGGGTGCACCCTTTAACAGGTCTTGGGAGGCTGACATCAGTGTTGCAGTCAACCTTTAAAGGGTTAGTTCACCCAAAAATGAAAATTCTGTCATCATTCACTCACCCTCATGTCGTTCCAAACCCATAAGACTTTAATGTTCAAAACACAAGATATTTTTAATCCAGCAGTTTAATCCAAGGCTTTTGAAGATACAGTGGGTTTATATGATGAACAGATTTAATTTAGGCTTTTGTTCACATAAAAACATAGGCTACATAGTGGTTCACATATGGTAAACATGGCAGATTGTGTGTGCGTCACAGGCTGGAACAATTCAATTCAATTCACATTTATTTGTATAGCGTTTTTACAATACATATAGTTTCAAAGCAGCTTTACAGAGAATGCATGTCAACATTACAATTTAAAGAATGCAGTTAGCAAATAATGTAATAATTTAGGCAATTAATTTACAATCACTGTTAGCAGTTTAACTGAACGTAGAAGCAATGAGCTCCTGGAAAAATTAATTACATATTAACAATATTTAGGATATACAGAAGGAACAAACCTCATTGGTCCTCTCACGCATCACACTCGCACATTTTAACTTCCACATGTTTACTGTATGTGATGCTATATTTACAGTATGTTGACGTATATTTATGTGTAAATAAAAGCCTAGATTAAATCTGTTCATCATGTAAAAATCATACAGATTACATTTAGAATGTCTTTATGACCTTTTTGGATCTTCAAAGTTTTGGTTACCTGGACATTAGCGGGACAAAATCCTCACAGGTTTCATTAAAAATACATAATGGTTCCTTTTTGGGTAAATTATCCCTTTAAGACCAAGTCTACCTTTAAGGACATGCACACAGAAACACATTAATGTTGCATCAATGGTGAAGCTCCAAGCAACCTCATCCGTTAAGCAACAGTGTCACCTGCAGGGGGGTTTCTGATCAAGACACTTTAGATTAGGACATGTACTGGCATGTACACAATGTTCTCACTGTGTTATGGGTACTTAAGTCTTTTTTTCTTCACAAATGTCAATAAACTGGTCAATTAACCTTCAGAATATGTTAAATGTCACCAGTGTTATTTTTGTATCATTGAGATACTATTATAGTTTTTATTCATATTTTGCAATGGGCTTTATATTTTCTTGTTTCCATTTTAACTTTAGTTAAAGTTTTAGCCATTTTGTTGTGCTTTTGTAATTTTTTATTTTAATGTCTACATATTTTTATTGGTTTTTATTTTAGTTTTATCTTTTAGTTATTTTAGTGAATCAAGTTAAACTAAATTAATATGAGAAATGTTGCCTTGGCCACTAGCTGAAAAAAACAAGTTTCGGGTTTTTTAATATTGTATTGTATTTTATTTCAGTTAATATATGTTTTGTAATGTGTTTAGTTTTAGTTAACTCTAATAACCCTGAATGCCACCCTCAGGAGGTCAAACTAAATGCTTTGTTATTTATTCAATTTATTAAAAATATATATATTTAAAAAATTTAGGTATGTCTAAATACAATTATATGTGTGATTTTTGTACTTTTTCTTGCAGCGAACTTTAAATAAGCATTCAAATTAAATGTATAACATTTAAAAATCAATAAAATTAAAGAAATTATTTTAAAAAATATGCCAGAATAGTAGGGTTGTAAATCAAAACAGGTAGTTATACTGCTTGATATTGCAAACTAGTATTTCTTGTCTTATTATTTTAATGCATTGTCATAATTATACACAATGGTTTGTAGCACAAATAGATTTATCGCTTATTTACCTAGTTATTTACTTATGTTGGCTAATTAAAATCAGAAGTCCTGTGCTTTCACAGAAAATAGCTTACTTGCATGTTGCAAAATAAGGTGGATAATCTCAACGTTATGTTGAATTACTTGCTGTATCCAGCAAACAGTAAACTGTCTGTAATGGGTTTTTTTGTTTGTTTGTTTGTTTGTTTTTAAATGACCAATTTCATGTGAAGTAATGCATAAAGTCACTGTTATTATTATTATTATTATTATTATTATATTATTGCTCTGTTTTGGTCATACATTTATAATATGTATCACATCATGTCACATTCAATATCAGTAGCCTAGAGTAATAAAAGTTGTTTTATCTTATATGGACATAGAGATCACATGACAAGCTGAATACGACAGGTAGTTCTCATTAACAGATACTTTTTTCACAAAATAAATTAAACATGATTGATTGTGAATACGTCACAGTCCTTTAACTGGAAACCTTTGCTGCGTTCACCCTAAAAAGTGTTAGTCCAAGGCAACTGCCCAAACATTAGTGCAAAATAAACAACAACAAAAAAGTTATTTTGTGACAAAGTCTTCTTTAACATTCTTTTGTAATGTTGTTCAAAATGATTTGGACATTTTTCCCAGCAATAATTACAGAATGTACCTGTCTAGTAAGTATGTATAAGGTAAGAGAAAGCAGTCTGTAGTTTCTCTGGAAGCATGTGCTAAAAATATGCAAATACATTCAAATTGTTGGACACAACATAAATAAACATTGGTTCTTGCATGCGTTCGATTTGAATTTCAGGTGAACTCCCTTTAGTGTTTGCATATGGAAATCACAGCAAGGCTTTTACTTTGTCCCAGAAACTCACAGTTTTTAACAGACAACATCAGATGGCATGCTACAAGTGAAGGTGAGTTTATATTTGTTGTGTTTTACTTGACTATTATCTGAGATGTATATTGCCTGAGTTACTTTTGATTAGATATGGCTATTAAACCATTTTTATGCTAGATTCCCAAAAAGAAAAAGAGACTTTTCTTTAAACATTCCTTAAATGTTTAGACTTAAACAGATCTTTAACTCGCTTTTAGCCTTGTGTTTTCCACACAACTGCTTTTTGCAGTTTGGGGCTTGTTTGATTTTTCCTGTTAAATCCAAAGTATTTGATAATAGGAAAGGAGCTGTTTAAAGAAAGTCACAAGACGTGCAGCTGTAACGGCCGGCAGTGCTGAACTGAGCCTCTGTGTGTCAGTGTTGCCCGAGGCGCTTGGCTGCTGCAGCTGGAGTCACTTTGAACTTTCTGAAGTTACATACTTTTCACTTTCAGCTGCCTAATGAGACATCATACTCCTCTGGAATTACGTCTGGGACAAAGCAGTTGAGCTTGTTTGGCGGTGTTTATTTACTTAAACTTGCTTTGACCTGAGACTAATCTGGGAAAAGGTTTTGAAAACATGTTGTTTCAACGTCTTTCATGCCCAAGAGCTGTACTAACTCTCTTTAATCTGAACTGAAATACAAATATAGACGTTAAACATACTCTAAGATCTAATACAAATAGACAACACAGAAGTTTAGACTACATGGTAGCTAATATGTTGTAGTAGTAGTAGTTTATTTATTAGTTTATATATGAAATCTGTGGTTCCTCTTTGCTTAACTTTTCACAGTGTGATGTTAAGTAAAGTTTACACACTTAACTAAGTTATTTGGGACCTGCTTGAGGACTGGGATACTATGCATTATTAGAGGAAGTACGCTGCACAGTCCTAGAGCTTTGGGCTATATTTTCTTTTTCTTTTTTTTACACTTCTAAAAGGATAGCATTGTGACTTTTTTTTTCTATTCTTCCTCTACACTTCTGTACCACCAAAACCACCCAGACAGCGTTATTATTTTTTCAAAAGCAGAACATTTTCTATTTCTGCTGTCACTGTGTGTCGTGGTGTCTTAGTTCCTCAGAAACTATTCAGAGTGGCTTTCAGAGAATCTTTTCAGAGTTGATAATAAAAGTAAAACTTCTGCTCAATGCGTCATTTTCAGACCATCTCTTAAGGAAGTACACGTACGAATACTGCTATACTGCTAACATTCAGTCAAGGTAGGTTTGGATTTCCTCTTTTTTTATCTAACAAAAAAATAAATAATCTTGTTGAATTGATAGTAATGATTTAATGTTTTTTTATGTTTAACAAAAAAAAAGACACTAACACTAAATATCGATGCAATAGGTCACAAAAGCAAAGTCACCACAGAGCTTAACCTTTTGCCCAGTTTTAGTGAGTTTGTGCGATGTTTGAAGGCAGAGATGGCGATTAATGGTGACATGCCTTGGAGAGATTTTATAAAAATGTTTTTTGTCCCGTGAAGTGAATGGGAGAATGTGTTCAGCGTGAGTCATGATAGTCCAGGTGGTAACAAACAGAACAGAGGATGAGATAATGTGTGCTGATGCATGCTGTAGAGGAAAGATCCATGCAAACAAAAGATACCAGGTGCACTTTTCTCATTCACAGCAAATGCTGAAAAAATATTAGTTGAAAACACTGTGCTGTAACTTGACATGAATTGAAAGAGAGGCAGAAAAGGACATCAAGCTATAGGAAGCTTGAAGTGCACACAAAGGTCGATTTATTTGCTTGAAGGCACAACGGTACTGGTCAGATGAGAGGCTTTGAGTGGGCTTTGATCCAGCAATCTTGTTTATAGCACTAAGATGCCTTCTTGTCTCTAAACCCCCCAACACCACACACACACACACACACACACACACACATCACTCCCCTTCAGGTTGTTTTGAAAAATGAGTGACTTAATGTCTCTTGTCTTTCTGCAGAGTGACCAGTGATGCATGAGAGGCCAATCAGAGTCAAAGAGCAGACGGTCAATCCAGAGAGCTGAGCACTGACATGGAAGACACTGAGATATCAGAGAAAGGTAAAACTCTATTCATGCATAAATTATTTATGATAAACACATTTTCAAACCAGTTTTATATTACTGTAATGCAAAAAAAAAAAAGTTATGAAAATGATTAATTTTTATTTTTTATTTTTCAAAAAGAAATTACTACACTTTTACAGTTTAAACAATATACAGCACTGTTCAAAAGTATGGGGTCAGAAAGATTATTTTTAATAAATTAAATTAATGGTTTTATTCAGCAAGGATGCATTAAATTGTTCAGTTAAAAATAACAGTAAAGACTTTCTATTTAAAAAAAAAAAAAATCCTGAAAAAGCAACCGTTTCCACAAAAATATTAAGCAACTGTTTTCAACATTGAGAGTAATAAGAAATGTTTCTTGAGCATCAAATCATCATATCAGAATGATTTCTGAAGGATCATGTGACACTGAAGACTGGAGTAATGATGCTGAAAATTCAGCTTTGATCACAGGAATAAATTACACTTTACTATATATTCAAATAGAAATTGGTTATTTTAAATTGTAATTACTCTTTTTACTAGATTTTTGATCAAATACATGCAGCCCTGGTGAGCAGAAGAGACTTTTTTCAAAAACATAAAAAAATCGTACCGACTTTTGAATAGTATGTGTATATTTACAGTAAGCTACTTTTAGTGTATATTTAGAATCGGTCACACAAGGTCCTAAACATTTCTTGACAGTTTTTATGAGATTCATGCATTTCCTTTAAGAAATAAGTGCATAAAGTGCTCTTCTGCTTATTTTCAAAGAAGCTGATAATTGATTTTGAGTTTTTCTTTTGCCGCTTTTGCCGTATTGATTGTATCAAGTCAGTTTCCCACTTTAACAATGACAAACCTCGCCATAACAGTATGTGTGTTCTATGAGAAAATACATTTTCCTTGCAATTGCTCCCATTTGGCATTTATGAATTAGATTTTCCGCATGAAGAAACCACTGTGTATGGCCTTCAGTGAGATGCTGGACTGATTTGCACAACAGTTTCACAGGACCCCATAAAACATACCAATTTAGAGCTGCACTTGAAAGCACAGACCATTAATTACAAAGAAGAGGGGTGAATAATTCATTATGCTTTGAGCAGCCTGAGGTTGGAATTGTACTGATGGACAAAAGGCCTAGAAGAGCAGCTTTTAGCAAATGTTCCATCCTTTGCTGAGGAGAAAGTGTGCAGAATAGAGCCTATTGGACATGTGTGGGGAAACTCTTAAGTGTTCTGTTTTCAATAGGAGCATATCAGTGCCAGACTGCTGAGGTGCAGTTTGTAAAGGCATGTAGTACTTACTGTGGTGAGTGCTCTCAGGATAAAGATGCAGAATAGACCTCCATTTCAGTGCATGTTTACAACAGAGATTAGACCTTCATGATGGACATGCCACTCTTCTGTACATCAGTGAAGCCTTGTGGTTTACAGACAGGTGGATGGATGGATGGACGGATGGATGGACGGACAGACAGATACAGTAGATCTCCCTTTCTCAATGTCTCTATCAGCCTCTCTCCTTTTTGAGTCGAAGTAATTGTCATTTGAATTGAATTGCATATTGGAAATTTCATATGGAATCAATGAGTCCTGGTATTAAAATCTGCACTGGTCACACAGATTGCTTTTCAGATTGCACACATATTCAGTGACATTATGCAGTGACCTCACCACCTCTTTCCGTCCCCCTATATATGTGGAATTAGAAACACAATACCAGTTTAACAGCTTTTATGCTTTTGTGTTTTATATTAATCTCTCTGCTCACTGTCCGTTCTCACAGTCTGGCGTTGTGACTTTCTTTGTCCACCAGATGTCAGCATTGCAAAGAATACATTGCCACTTCATATCTTCGTAGAACAGCATGTTATCTGGAAAGCATTGTGATTCATTTTAAACACAAAGTTCTTAAAGGAAGAATTTACCCAGATATTCTGTAATCATTTACTCTCATTTGATTCTCATGTCTTTCCAAATCTGTATGATTACTTTCTTAGATAGAGCGCAAAAGGAGATCTGTTGTGATGACAAAAGTGTTAAAGGGTTAGTTCACTCAAAAATGAAAATTGTTTGTCGTTCCAAACCTGCATGACTTTATTTCTTCTGTGGAACATAAAAGAAGATTCAAGATTCGAGAAAAAGTGTTTTGTCCATACAGTCAATGGTTCCCAACATTCTTCAAAATGTCTTTGTTTGAGTTCCGCAGAAGAAAGAAAGTCATGCAGGTTTGGAATGACATGAGGAAGCTGAACGACATGAGTAGTTGAAAAATACCCAGATGTCTTCCAGCCTCTGTCAAAGTGCACATTCGATGTCTTTCTCTCACTGTCAGGGATTGTTTTAGCGGTATAGTATCTAAAAATGAAGAAAATGCCCAAATAGCATTCAAATAGTCTTGTTTTAGTCCGTTATTTTGCCGCAAGAGGACAACAAATTTATTTCAAAACTTTTTCAGAGAAAAAAATAGTCTCACCACCATTACCAACCGAAGTAAGCTTTGAACAAACTTACAACTGTGTGAACGTCAGTGTGGAATTGTGTGGCGTGTTGACGGCTAACTCATTAAGGCCTAAATGAAAGTGATGAGATGTGATTTTAGACCGCATCTGGAACAAATGGCCCAGGCGTTCCCTGTTCAGTCTGGCCAATTTTGGAGGCCTGCACCAACCCACAACCCCCCTCCACCCGCCGACAGGGCCAGCACACACACAGGTTTAGATCTGATATTTATTTCATCTAGCTTGTGTACGCAGTTGGTCTGATATGAATGTGATTCCACGCTTTGATGCAGAGACAGATTGTAAAGTGTGATTTTATTAAATCCTTCATTAGGATTCATCAGTGAGATTGGATCAGAAAAAGGTCACTGTGCAAATTCGGCCCACTCACCCCCCAACAGCACCCCTCGCTCTCGCCCTCCCTCTCGTTTGCATTCGCTCTCTCATTTCTCTCTCATTTGCTTTAGTTGGGGGGTTGGCCACCGCTACTGAAACGAATTTGCTGTGAAAATGGGGAAAAATGAGCATTATGGGCTGGCGGAGGAATACAAGGTGAGAGTGACATTATCTCCCCCTCCACGTCTCCTCCCTCTCTCCTCTTTCCCCTCCTCCTCTCCTTCCCCGTTTCCGTTCTCCGGTGCCTTTGCAGGACGATGGTGCCACAAATCATTTGTACGCTCTCATTTGGGTCTACAAGCCGCGATGGTGCTTACTGCTCAGGGAGCAGATGACTTTCAGAAAGGGGGGAGTAAAGGGGGAACGGCTATTTTCTGGCACATGAAAACATCAGTTGGAGTTGGAGCTGAAATTGAGAGGGAAATTGCTCACGCCATATGTCATCTTCTGCTGAGGGCTTTTTTTCTCCATTGGGTGCATGTTATGCATGCGTCTGAGCGAGGCAGTTTGCTTGGTGTTAATTGTTGTCATCGAAGTGTAATGTGTGCTCTAATGGGAACGGCAGTTTATCTATACCTGTAGACCTGCTGGAGTTTAGTGTACTAAGGCATAGGATGAAGTGATCTCTCCTCACATTTACTGGAAGCTTCTTTAAATTATATTAGTTAGCATAGGCTGCGGAAATGAAGCCCTACTCTGGTATGCATCAAATATCAGTTGTCGTAAAAAAATCACGGTTGCACTTTATTTTAAGGTGACATAGTTACATTGTACTTATTTAAATAAGTACTGAGTAATATTAATTAACTTCATGTACTTACTATAGAGTTAGGATTTGGTATAGGGTTACTTGTGATTATGCATAATTTACTGTTATTACTGTGGTAAGTGCATGTACTAACATTTAACCATGTCACCTTAAAATAAAGTGTTACCAAAATCTCTACTATCCATAATATTTTTGCCCTGTTGATCCTGTTCTGCCACTCAATCTAACCAGATAACTGCCTGACTGCCTGCTTTCTGTTGATTGATTGGCTAGTAAGTCATTTGATGCAAACAACTGTTATTGTCAACAGTGCAGTATATACTGGAGACTTGGTTTAACAACAACAACAACAACAACAACAACAAAAATATATTATATATATATATACACAAACCCGATTCCAAAAAAGTTGGGACACTGTACAAATTGTGAATAAAAACAGAATGCAATGATGTGGAAGTTTCAAATTTCAATATTTTATTCAGAATACAACATAGACGACATATCAACTGTTTAAACTGAGAAAATTTATCATTTTAAGGGAAAAATAAGTTGATTTTAAATTTCATGGCATCAACACACCTCAAAAAAGTTGGGACAAGGCCATGTTTACCACTGTGTGGCATCCCCTCTTCTTTTTATAACAGTCTGCAAACGTCTGGGGACTGAGGAGACAAGTTGCTCAAGTTTAGGAATAGGAATGTTGTCCCATTCTTGTCTAATACAGGCTTCTAGTTGCTCAACTGTCTTAGGTCTTCTTTGTCGCATCTTCCTCTTTATGAAGCGCCAAATGTTTTCTATGGGTGAAAGATCTGGACTGCAGGCTGGCCATTTCAGTACCCGGATCCTCCTTCTACGCAGCCATGATGTTGTAATTGATGCAGTATGTGGTCTGGCATTGTCATGTTGGAAAATGCAAGGTCTTCCCTGAAAGAGACGACGTCTGGATGGGAGCATATGTTGTTCTAGAACTTGGATATACCTTTCAGCATTGATGGTGCCTTTCCAGATGTGTAAGCTGCCCATGCCACACGCACTCATGCAACCCCATACCATCAGAGATGCAGCCTTCTGAACTGAGCGCTGATAACAACTTGGGTTGTCCTTGTCCTCTTTAGTCCGGATGACATGGCGTCCCAGTTTTCCAAAAAGAACTTAAAATTTTGATTCGTCTGACCACAGAACAGTTTTCCACTTTGCCACAGTCCATTTTAAATGAGCCTTGGCCCAGAGAAAACACCTGCGCTTCTGGATCATGTTTAGATATGGCTTCTTTTTTGACCTATAGAGTTTTAGCCGGCAACAGCGAATGGCACGGTGGATTGTGTTCACCGACAATGTTTTCTGGAAGTATTCCTGAGCCCATGATGTGATTTCCATTACAGTAGCATTCCTGTATGTGATGCAGTGCCGTCTAAGGGCCCGAAGATCACGGGCATCCAGTATGGTTTTCCGGCCTTGACCCTTACGCACAGAGATTGTTCCAGATTCTCTGAATCTTTGGATGATATTATGCACTGTAGATGATGATAACTTCAAACTCTTTGCAATTTTTCTCTGAGAAACTCCTTTCTGATATTGCTCCACTATTTTTGGCCGCAGCATTGGGGGAATTGGTGATCCTCTGCCCATCTTCTGAGAGACACTGCCACTCTGAGAGGCTCTTTTTATACCCAATCATGTTGCCAATTGACCTAATAAGTTGCAGATTGGTCCTCCAGCTGTTCCTTATATGTACATTTAACTTTTCCGGCCTCTTATTGCTACCTGTCCCAACTTTTTTGGAGTGTGTAGCTCTCATGAAATCCAAAATGAGCCAATATTTGGCATGACATTTCAAAATGTCTCACTTTCAACATTTGATATGTTATCTATATTCTATTGTGAATTAAATATAAGTTTATGAGATTTGTAAAATATTGCATTCCTTTTTTATTCACAATTTGTACAGTGTCCCAACTTTTTTTGGAATCTGATTTGTGTGTATATATATATACACACACAGTCAAACCAAAATTTATAAATGTATTCAGACACCTTGAACATTTCATTCATTAATACAGATTATTTACAATAGTTTTTAAAAAAAAAAAATGATAATAAAATATGACAAGATCTCAGAGTTAAACTGTGTCAGAAAAAAATCATCTTAATTATGTCAGATAACACTTAAGCAAAACATGTTCAGATCAAAGTGTCTGAATAATTGTTGGTACCAAATTTTTATCAGTTTTACTGGTAGTGCACAGTATGAAGAATGTTTGTGTATAATATGTCACAGTTTACTTTATTTTGCTATCCTCACTTACAGAAACAAAATATAGTGTCCTGCACCCACTAGTAAAAATATATCCAAAATATCAACAATGTTTGAATAATTTTTGGTTTGACTGTGTATATATCTTCCTGTGTGGAAATTAAAGAAGAGATTTAGGATTTTAAGAAAAACATGACTAAAAGTTGTTTGTTTATTTATTTAATTATTTAATTCTGTTTTTTTTTTTCCTCCAACCATTTGAATGAAAGAAGCTAAAAGAAGACTGTAGTGAATAAATGTCCTGCCAAATCATTCATCTACACCGTAAAAAAGAATTGTTGGTTTGACTAAAATTTTGCTTTCCTAAACAAGATGTCTAGAAAAGCGATGAAAGCAATTGGTTTAATCAACAGAAACTCTAAATATTATGTTTTCAGAACTACATTAATTATCCAAGTTGATTTGACAACAGAAAAAATGTTATAACAAATCATGAAAATATTTTTTTATAGTGTAAATGTGTATGTCAAATGAGTATATCTACAGATACACACACACTCTGTATACTACATGTGATAAATATACAATTATCACACAATCATCAGTGAGCTGTTCCCCGGCTATATTTTATCATTATACCTGATATGCCCCGTATGCAGCATTCCACTGTATTTAAAGTGATACTTTGACTGTTATCTTATGTGATCTATTACTTACTTATTTATCCATTCATTACCTGCCCAAATGCTTTTATTTATCAGACACTGTTATATTCACAAAGTCTTCTAGTTGTCTTTTAGTGAGAGGCACTAATTTTGATGGCTTACTTTTGTATTAGCTAACTAAAGGCTTGTTCACACCAACAACGATTACTATAAAGATAACTGCAATGACGTTAGCATGCACACTAACAGATGATAATGTTTTGTTTATTATAATCATGCCCTGCAGTTAAATGCAATGCAATGATGTTGCTGCCTATGTGTGGATCAGATACCATCGGATTTCATAAAAAATATCATAATTTGTGTTCTGAAGACGAAGGTCTTACGGGTGTAGAACGACATGAGGGTGAGTAATTAATGACAGAATTTTCATTTTTGTGTGAACTAACCCTTTAAGTCGTCTGCCGCTTTAAATGCTCAAGATCTTAAAAGCAGGATGGAGTTTGATTGGTTGTCAATGTTTTTATTGTTAATCAGCCACAAAACATTGTTCTGAAAGTGATTCCAATCATATCGTTCCTCTGAGTTGTTATCGTTATACCTGTGTTGTGGACTTAAGACTGTTGGCGTGCCTAACGACTGCAAGGGGTTATTATTTCTTAGCCTGACCCATTCAAAATGTTTTATGCATTTATCGTTCCAGTGGTAGTGCTGCCCTTACCAGCAGTTAAAAATGTTAACGAAGTGAATATTATGTTATCTGGCCCTGCATGCAGCTTCCAGGCGCTCTGTTATGCACACTTTTAATTGGTTCATTAAAAAACTGACAGACAGGCAAGATCTGGGCAACAGTCTCTCAAATGCAATGAGTCTGTGCCCCTTCACTTTTGGTTTAATGTGAAGTTTGGTTTAAGCCTTAGCAACAAAAGGGCAAGTGTGAGTGTATAATCCCTCATGAGTCTTTGAATGTCTACTTTCTATTTTTCCAAGAATCCCCTTCTTTTTGCCCCATACAGACACAAATCTTCCACCACACTGGCTGTATTGCCACTTGTGCCTGAACTTATCAACCTATTCCTATGAATGACATTACAGACAGGGATTATCACCTCTCTTTCACACACACACTCACACATACTGTATGTACATAGACACATTGCTTGAATACTCTGCTAGTTCTCAGATAGAAATACACTTGACCACTCATGCGTGATTCATCTGTTACAGTCACACGCTTTCACACACATAACGCAGACATATGCGACCGCATGAACACACATGTACGGATCATTCACACACAGTCGCACGGCCTTGCCCTGGAAAGCATGCATATGCACACACGCATACACTGCAAGTGTGAAATAAGAATCATGCCCTAAAGCAGACTTCTGCACTCTCCATGACGGTTCCAAAGGGACCTCCATCTGTGAGATTCAAATGCAATATTTATTGCCAAATGAGACAACCGTTATTAAAAACCATATCTGTTTGAAATATGTATGTGTTTACACAGGTATGCATGTGCACGTACAAGTCCATATGTATTTTTACATTATCTGCGTTGTGCTCCCTTAAAAATGAGTTTTATATTACATGCTCATTTATTGGAGCCTGTTTCCATCTCAGAGTATGAAATTAAGTCACACTGTAATCACAGTATATATAAATATATATATATATATATATATATATATATATATATATATATACAGTAGTCAAAATTTGAAGTGGATCAAAAAAGTGAATCAAAATTGTCTTAAGAACTAAATTGTCCTAAGAGGAAGGTTTTAGGACAACTTTGATGAAAGGTTTTGATCCACTTCAAATGTTGACTAGTATATATATATATATATATATATATACCATACCATACCATACCAACTTTATTTATTAAGCACTTTACAACAACCAAGGTTGACCAAAGTGCTGTACAGAAAAACAACATAAGTAATAACCACACAATAAAAGCATTTAAATAACAAAATATATATATATATGTGTGTGTGTGTGTGTGTGTGTGTGTGTGTGTGTGTGTGTGTGTGATTAATAATTAATAAGTGTGCATGTGTGTGTGTGTATATATATATATATATATATATATATATATAAATTTTTACTTTATTACTTGTGTGAAATTTACTTGCAAACGAAAAATGTTGCCTAATGGGATAGTAAAGTGTCCATCGTATGCACACTTCAGAATCTCACCGGAAGTAGTAGGTCATCTGTGTACATTTTGGCTACTCTTTTATGAGTACTGTGAATTTGGACACAGTTGTTTTGTCACATACTGTTTTTCGCCTACTATATTAGGAGGATGTGATTGCAGTCGTGGTCTTTATATGACAGGTGGTTGGAGGGGAGGAATTAAAATAAGAGGACTTGATGATGTCAGCCAAAAAGGAAAGTCGTTTTGCTTTGATTAAGGATTATTAAAACTTTTTTTCTTTGGAGTAATGTACACCAATGTTTTGTTCACAATAATACCAAGAATGTCTATTATTATTTTTATTTTATTTTTCATATCGACTTATAAAAAGTCTGTTACAACAGAACTGAGGCGCCCAGTACTTTCTTAAACTTGGAGAGCTTCACTAGCTGTGAAAACGTTTATCAAAAACCAATTTGGCAAAGCCTAGAAATGGCCATAAACCATTTCATCTCTCGCTTTCAATGAGCGAGAACTGAATAAAAACTGCTGATGGTCCATGAAGTTCCACTTCAGTTCAGCCACTTTAGAAGATTTATCTAAACTCAATTTTAAAACAAAAATAAAAATAAATAATTAATTCACAAATATATGTTTTAAAAGCATTTACTGTATTGAATTCACGGAATTCCTAATAATAGCTTGGCTGTTTTAAAAGCTCTCCTAACCCTACTTGTTGTTATGTCTTCATTTTCCACCCATTCTTGGCTTGGCAGCTCAGCAGTACTGCACCGTTTTCTGCTTTGTGGAACATAGTCTGAGAGCCTCAGTCTTATCTGCTGATTATAGGACCGTATAGCTCTAAGGACTGATGGTTGAATGTTTAAGGTTTAAAAAGATAAATTGAAGGCTGCAAGGTGTGAAAGAAGTGTGAGTTTCGTTTTTTCTGCATCTTTGGACACAGATAATGGACTGAAAGGTGGAATCTGAAAGGTGAATCAGAATGGTTTGCTGAAGAGAAAAGTAAATAGCTGAAGTGTTACATGTATCTGCCCATTCCACTCAACATCTACTCTCATTTCTTTCCTTTCCCATTTCATTCATTTTCCCTCAGCTGTTTTTGAAAAGAAATATCTGATGTGTGGGCGAAAAAAGAAACTATGCAATTCAAATACGCTCTGGAGTGTTGCAACAGTGAAAGCAAAAATTATACTAATCAACTTTGCAGAGCAAAAAATAAATCCCAGTAGTCTGTAAGTACATATGCGGGTGGTCCGCAATTTAACAACTACTGAATAAATGAGCTTGTCAGGTTGACCACATCAAATAAACCCATTGCAAGGTCTGTTACTTTCACAGCATCCCTTCTTCAGAAACCCGTCAGTGCCGGTTCTAGGCCATAGTGACTCTGGGGCCAAGCAGGAGCCTCTTGTGCTTTAAGGACACACACATTAACATTCATCTTGACCCATTTTTATGATTATTGAAGCAATTTTACTACGTCAAGTATCACTCTGCAATCTCTACACATAAGTAAAATGACTTCAAGTTAATTTGTTTGATTGACAAGTAATCTTGTACTGTAGTGTAATGATCAGCAGTGATTACATAACACACTTGTAATATTTAGGCACGTTTCTGCATCTGTAAACTTCAATGATATTTCAACAGTACATACTACCTACACTTGATTCGTAATAGTGCTTGTTGTTACCTGGATGTTTTTTGTTTTTTGATAGTTGTTCATAAGTCCCTTGTTTGCTCTGAGCAACCCAGTGTTCTTCAGAAAAATCTCTTTCAAACAGTGACTGTATGATTTTGAGGTCTATCTTTCACACTGAGGACAAGTGAGGGAAAATTGTTCATATTTCTCATAATGTATTTTTGGCTGCATTTATAATGTTTTCCTAATTCAGAATATGATTAAAGATTGCGTATGTGGACATTTTCAAATAACTTAACTATTGAAAACAGATAACATGATAACATTTGATTTCTACTCAAACTAAATAAACATTATTTCATTTTGTTGAACGAAATTCAAATGATCAATTCAATTAAAGGTTTATTTGTATAGCGTTTTTCACAATATACATAGTAATCGGTTTCATTAGCTTAAAGAGGACCTATAATTCCCCTTTCACAAGACGTAATATCAGTCTCTGGTGTCCCCAGAATGTGTCTGTGAAGTTTCAGCTCAAAATCCCCCACAGATCATTTATTATAGCTTGACAAATTTGCTCCTATTTGGGTGTGAGCAAAAACACGCCGTTTTTGTGTGTGTCCCTTTAAATGCAAATGAGCTGCTGCTCCCGCCCCCTTTCCAGAAGAGGGCGGAGCTTTAACAGCTCAACAACAACAAAGCTGGAGAATCTCACGCAGCCAAAATGAGGATTGTCAGTAACGGTGTTCAGCCTTACATTGTTCAAACCGGAGTCGACACTGATGGAGAGACTCAGGAAGAAGTTACAACTTTTAGATGTTTCTGAATGGTTAGTGGATAAATTTATGTAGTTGCTGTGGAGTTGATTCAACTCATCCACTAGCATGTGCCGTCATGTTCATCTTTTGTGTTGAATTGACCCTCGTGTGTAAAATGACGGCATGTCAACAACACTCTACTACAACAACTCTTCCTCTTCTCTAAAGCAGCCCAACATGGCCCCGCCCCCTTTGTTGTGTGTTCTCAGGGGCGGGGTTTATGTAAATTTTAGGGTTAGTGATGTCACCAACCCGGGAAAAAGCTTGTTGTAGTCCCTACCAGCCGTTTGTTGTAGTCCTTAACAGGGTGGACCTTAAAAGGCAGGATGTTTTAAAGGGGTCATTGATTATGATTTGACTTTTTTAACTTTAGTTAGTGTGTAATGTTGCTGTTACATCCGCAAAGTTACGACACTCAAATTTCAATGCAAAGGAGATATTGTCTTTTACAGAAATTGCTTTTTAAGGTCCACCCTGTTACACTTTGCATTGTAAAAATGTCGTGTAACAGGGTGGACAAATGTCCTAGAATGTGATGTGTGAAATATTTGGCCCAGATTATTAGGTTATGCTAGCCTGAGCTTGACCAGTGTGTTTTTATGATAGACAGACATTTTCTCTCTCTCTGACTACTGAATTGAATTGAATTTTTTTTTTTTTTTTCAACAAACCTGGGCTGCCACCAGTATTCTCTACGATCAACTTAGCTCACAATGCTTTTGGGAAACACGGCCCTGCTCAGTTCACAATCCACCAGACTGTAGGAATGACCCAACTGCTGTTCACAGCATTTAGGCAAAAGATGAGTGTGTGTATTTGGTACTATTTCATCATTTATAATTGTAGTACATGTTTATGAGAAACATTGTGTGAATGTTTAAAAGATTAGGGAACAATAAATTACTCTTTTCATCACTACCACCACAGGACAAATCATTGCAGAACCGGCACTGAAACTCACTCTTGACCTTTCAGTCCTGGCTCCCGATAAAGTCCAGATTGGCCCCAACTAAGGGGTCCGGCACTCAGATTATCTCTCCATAATTACCTTGCAAAGATGAAAGGAAAGAACACGCTGTTTTGCCTCCCTGTCGATGTACATGCCAACCTGTGTGTTCCACCGAAGACTTGAGAGTAGGGTTTGTATGTATGTGTTAATGGCAGCTCACTTGTGTAAGTCTTTTTCCCTTCCCAAGTCTCCTAAAAGCACTGTGCTAAAAGCCCCTTGGAGCTTTTGGATGATCAGACACTAACAACCCATTCAAGAGCTTCACACACACATTTCTCCTCCTCCTTGCGAACGCACATGTGCTGTGTATGTGTAACTCAGTCCATTATGTTATGATACTGCAGTTATACAGTATGCCGTGCATGTCATTTTGTGGGCCGCACGGTGTGTTTTGTGCTACCGTGCTGCTTCAAATGGGCTCTTGAGAGTAAACAAAGTGCTTCACTTCACATGGTACACATTATGTGGCTCCACATGGAGCGCAGGTTTACTTCACATGGTAAACATAATCAAACTCCTTGTATATACCTTTATCTGTTCGAAGTCCACTCAGGGAACATTTTCAAGTATTTACTGCATGGATGACAGGTTTGGTGGAATTTGAAAACATGAAATATGAAAACAGAACATATTTGTGAAAAAAAAGAAAGGTTTCAATTTAATAACTGACTTTAATGGGAAAAAAGTCATGTTGTGTACACTCTAAAACATAATGTTTTGGCTCAACAACAACAACAAAAAAATTAAAGCAACAGTTTGCATCAATTTTTTTGAGTTATGACAACTTTGAGTGAATTTATGTTCAACCAGCAAGCTACACTGAGTTTATAATTTGTATCATAAACAAATTTTTAAGTTGATTACTCAAAAAATTAAGTTGTACAGAGTTGTAGCCCTGGAACCAGTTAATCTAATCTATTTCAGTTTGAATCAGCTATCATAGCACATGCTAACATAACTTAACCTGTATTTAATGAACAAGTAATGTATTACTTGTTACTTGCATTAGCGCAGTCATTGCTTATAGAGTCAATAGTGTTTACCTTCATGTATCACAAAGGTAACCACAAAAACGTCAACATTACAGAAACTCTTTTAAATGTCAAACATAACAGCATTAAACACTAACAGGTCTTTCCCTTCACTAAAAACAAATAAATTAACACTTAACTTCAACATTTATTCTCTTTGTCCAGTCCTATGCAAAGCATGCTGGAAACTAGAAATCCACTGCCTAATTTCCGAAGTCATCAAGATAATTTCATTAAGTTACTACAACCTTTTTGTTTTTTTTGTTTTTTTAAAGCCAATTAATGCAGACATTTGAGTTTAAATTACAGACAATATTAAAGGCCCCATTCTTCGTGATCCCATGTTTCAAACTTTAGTTAGTGTGTAATGTTGTTGTTAGAGTATAAATAAAATCTGTAAAATTTTAAAGCTCAAAGTTCAATGCCAAGCGAGATATTTTATTTAACAGAAGTCGCCTACATCGAACGGCCAGTTTGGACTACATCCCTCTACTTCCTTCTTTAATGACGTCACTAAAACAGTTTTTTGACTAACCTCCGCCCACAGGAATACACAAGAGTTGCGTTTGTAGAGTGTGTTTGTCGCCATGCCGTCGAAACGCTGTTATTTTCATCCCGCAGTTCAATCACCGGGTCTGATTCCGGCTCAAATTGATAGAGTAAAATTAAAGACATGTTTACAGTAACACTGAGCGCGTGCATCTCCACGTTATGGTAAGAGGCGTGACCTTTCCGGACCTTTTCCTTATTTCTGAAGGAGGGACTTCATAGAACAAGGAAGTCATCAGCCCGTTTTTATGACAGTGGAAACAGCGGTATACAGATAAGTAAATTATGTGAAAAATACTGTGTTTTTTTACACGCGAAACATGAACACATGTTATATTGCACACTATAAACACAATCAAAGCTTCAAAAAACCACGAAAAACGGGACCTTTAAGTTGATGTAATGAGCAAACAGAACTCTACAAAATAATGTTTGCAACTTAAAGTGTAACAATGAAGTATTTTATATTTAGGTTACACTTTATTTTAAGGTGTCCTAATTATACATTTTAGTGCTGAGTAATATTAATTAACAACATGTACTTACTATAGGTTTAAGGTTTGGTTTATTGTTAATTGCATGTAATTATGCATAATTTCTACATGTAACAAGGACACTGTAAACAAGGACAACTGTTACATATTATAATACTTGATTGTTACACAACATGACATTTTTCATTAAAGCTATGAAACTGAAACAAACAAAAAAAAAAAGGTGTATATATAATATTTTATAACATTTTCAGAAAGTCTTTAAATATATAATTTAAATACTTTTGAATTATTAATCCTTCAGAGTTGCATGGCTTTACATTTTAAACCTGCCTAAACCTTGCCTTGTCATAAAAATGTCATATTACCTGATAGGAAAACGATTGACCTTTACACACAGCTTTGAGAGTCTATATGGGTCCTCTCTATGATATGTATTTATTTATTTATACTTCTTACATGCCGGTCACAAAAATATATCAATATAAACTATATCAAATAGTAATAAGGAGTGAAGCAGTTTTGTTAAAACAATTCAAAGAAATAATAATAGGTATTTAAAAAAAATAAATTGAATAAAATGTATACCTTTTCCAAATAAATAATTAATAAGTACTTTTTTTCTTTGCAAGCATTTCATTATATATCAGGACAGTTGTATCACCCTGGACCCTCTTGTGTCTGAATGAGAGCGAATGTGTGTTCCAGCATCTAGCGAAAAACCTTCCCAGAAGGCACATATTGATGTGGTGTTCAGGTGTCCACATACTTTTGGCCCTATAGTGTGCATCTCCATAGCGTGAAGAACACCGAATTGTCGCATTATTTAAATAATGTGTTCCCCTCCCATCAATTCACTGGAAATTATGTTAGTACTTCAAGGTTCCAAGTGATTCCGGTAAAGACCGTAAAACCCATCTGCACCCTTTATTGCTACATGCAAGACTCCTCAAGGAAAGGTTTTCGCCGACAACAGCTGTGTTTATGACATTTTTCATGTCACACCATCACTGTGCATGTATGTGTGTGTGTGTGTGAGAGTGTGTATGCATACAAGTGCATGAGTGTTAGAAAGTACACCTGCTCTGGAATGAAAAAGTCCCTTGTCTGCAATTTACATGCAAATCAAAATACATCCACTTTCCACCACAGCAATGCATTCTGGGATTGTCAGTTTCCTCTGGCCCGTACAGGTCAAGCAGAAGTTATTGTGCTTATTTGTCACATTAAAACACATTAAATTGCGCTCCGTTCTTTCTCCTCCCAGCAAGACCCAAAGAGATTTTACTCATCCGTCCACACTGTGAACAAACTGAGGGGAGAAAATGGCCAATTCTCCTATTTAACCTCCGTCGCCATATTTATATAGCTATTTAACTCAGGCAGGCCTGTGGTTATGATTTGATGGTTTTTGCGCGATCCCAGGCTCTGAATTATAGAATATCATTGAAGAGTCAAGTTGTTTTTCATCTTTGTTGTGAGGCGCTATTTGTTCCCTCTACAGTTCCACATCACTGCCTCTGATTGAACAGAAGGGAAGAAACTGTCAAACTATCATGGATCTCTCTCTCCCGCCCTTCATTTTTTTTCTTTTACTCTGTCGTGCTTTAATATACAGTAGTATCTCTCTCATCCACACACCCTCTCATTCTCCTTCTTGTCGATTTCCCCAGTGTGCTCTTAAACTGCTAGTGTAATTTAAATACGGAGCTCTGCGTTAGCGGGAGGCACTTTGCCTCTATGATGGGGGAGAGGATAGCAGAACAATAAGGCGAATGAAATGGGGAGGGTGGAATGGGAATTGGCTTACATTATCACACAGCATCTAAAACCAGAGTGCAGAGGGCTTCAAACACAATGCGCACTAACAGCCCTGCCCTTGAATGCTAAGCAGACCTATATAAAGCAGCACAAAGAGAGCAATTTGTGTCCCGTTTTGTTTCGTTTGGGCGTTTTTCTTGCAATTTCACTCCATGGCAGAACTTTATTGCGGAACGAAAAGACTCGACATCAAAATGCACCGAGCATCAGAGGCCGAACATCAACGGGGGCGCTCAGAGCAGGGATTGGCTGGGAGATTAGAAACGTACTGCTCTCTCGGCCCGCAGTGGCACCTGTGTGTGTGTTGCACGAGGGCCAAAACCTTTCTGCAAAGTGCTGCACTAGAAAGATAACTGGAGTGTTGTGCCTGAGGGTCTCGCTGTGATGATGCTTTTCCTTTGCTTCTGTCCCCAGCTGTGTGTTTTTTGACATTTCAGGAGGACGGTAGCCCTTTTTTGTGCTTTGTCGAAACAAAGCTTGTCTGTTTTACAGCATCAAAAAGTGCCACTGATCTGTTCTTTTCTTCTGACGGGTGTCCGGGTGGTCCTTATTTTCCCTGATAGTATCTTTACTTCGTTTTTTTTCCCCTTCCTCCCCTCCCCTGTTCCTCTGTGGCTTGTTCGGCATTATGACTAAGAGTCACTTTGAGATGCTGACCTGCTCAGTATTGATCGGGGTCGTATCTCCTTCCCAATTTCACTCAACTAGACCTCATCAATAACCAGATCCTTTTTTTTTTTTTTTTTTGCATTGTTATTATTATTGTGTTTTGTTTTCATTATTTAATTATTGTATTTATATTTCTTACTCTATTTCAATGTGGTTCTGGTATTTATTTTTGTTTGTTAATAAGTAAAAATAATTTTTAAAAATGAAAATAAAAACAGACTCTCCAAATGATGAGGACTGGTATAGTTAGAGAGGCATTCGCCTCGCAGTCATCACAGAATGGCTGCTTTCTTTGATTTCAGTCCCATTTCTCTTGGCCCTCATAATTATTGATCTGGGAAATGTATTTTCTTTCTCTCAAGCTTCCTGCTTGTTTCGTTGTTCTGGAGTCTATATGGCCCTTCTGTCTTGGTGACACTAATACTTCCTCTGAACGATCCAAAAGCTTAGATTTACAAATATACTGTTACCGAACACTGGTTCACTTTTCTGAAGAGCAAAATAACCTCTGTTCAACCCTTGTGTTATACCCACCATTATCTTGAACAGGATGTCATTTGTGGTGTTACTATGACATGTACAAAATAGTTAAAGGGGTGGTTAATTATGATTTCACTTTTTTAACTTTAGTTAGTGTGTAATGTTGCTGTTTGAGGATAAACAACATCTGCAAAGTTACGACGCTCAAAGTTCAAAGCAAAGGGAGATATTTTCTTTTAAAGAATTCGCTGCTTAAGGACTACAACAAATGGCCGGTAGGGACTACAATGAGCTTCTTCCTGGGTTAGTGACATCACTAACCCTAAAATTTACATAAACCCCGCCCCCGAGAACACACAACAAAGGGGGCGGGGCCATGTTGGGCTGCTTTAGAGTAGAGGAAGAGTTGTTGTAGTAGAGTGTTGTTGACATGCCGTCATTTTACTCCGGACTGCTTCACAAACGAGGGTCAATTCAACACAAAAGATGAACATGACGGCACATGCTAGTGGATGAGTTGAATCAACTCCACAGCAACTACATCAATTTATCCACTAACCATTCAGAAACGTCTAAAAGTTGTAACTTCTTCCTGAGTCTCTCCATCAGTGTCGACTCCGGTTTGAACAATGTAAGGATGAACACTTTCCTCATTTTGGCTGCATGAGATTCTCCAGCTTTGTTGTTGTTGAGCTGTTAAAGCTCCGCCCTCTTCTGGAAAGGGGGCGGGAGCAGCAGCTCAGTTGCATTTAAAGGGACACACACAAAAACGGCGTGTTTTTGCTCACACCCAAATAGGGGCAAATTTGACAAGCTATAATAAATGATCTGTGGGGGATTTTGAATATGACAATATTATAATGTATTAGAATAGATCTGCTACGCTGCTGCTGCTGCAGAGCAAGCACAGGACTTGCTACTGCCAAAACATCCACAGACATGCTGCTGTGAGCAAGTAAGACATGCTGCTGCTGCACATATGCACAAAAATACCCAGAGCAGATCTATACAGGTGGAGCTGGGGGAGGTGGAGGGTTTCTGATAGCATACTGCAAAACTGCTTACAGCAAACGCAGAACCAAACTTTTTAAAATTTAAGCAGCAAGCTCATTGGCTGCAGAATCAGCATGTTAGATGATGTCATTGTTTGCAGATTGCTAGATGTTCCTGACTGAACAATATATTATTGAAGTGGTCAAAAAGCCAAAGCGAGCTATTTAATAATATAAATAATCATTTCACAAAATACATTCAGGAGTTGTCATTTGTTTTTCTCTGTATGCATCTTTGTAACTCTCAGAAGAGTATATGTGCATTTGATCTCTGAACAGGATGTGTACTAGATAAGGTCACTTCCCACACTTCCAATCTGTGCATGATTACATTTCTCAGTATATGATATATAAGGGATATGATCTCACCGACTCACCATATGGTGGCAAAGTAATCTCTCTCTCTCCCTGCTGATTGGAAAAGAGAGTGTCTTCTGTAATTAGATTAGATTAGAAGAGGGATGGGGGGGTTTGATTTTTATTGACTACTGGAACTAATTAACTAAATAATAAACACCTTCTCTTACTTTAAAGAACAAATGATTAATCATAAATATACACTCTAAAAAATGCTGAGTTAAATATGGACAAACCCAGGGATTGGGTTGTTTTCACCCAGCCATTTTTTTTCAACCAATTTTGGGTTTATTTTTTTAGCCAGCAATATAGTAATATAATAAAAGGCATGTTTTTGCTCACCCCCAAATATGGGCAAATTTGTGGGGTATTTTAAGCTGAAACTTGACCAGACCAGAGACTTATATTACATCTTGTGAAAGAGGGCATAATAGGTGTCCTTTAACCTAACCTGCTGGGTTTGTCCATATTTAACCCAACTTGGGTTGTTTTTAACCCAGCATTTTTTAGAGTGTAGCCTACAGTGAATAAACACATCTGCTGATCTACAGCCACAGCCAGTAGGTGACTACCTCCTTCTGACATGGAATTTGACCCCGCCTGGTCAACCCAAAGGCAGTAGAGGACATGGGGTCATGATTTGGGCCATTGCATTATAGAGTGGATACTGTCCTGCAGGGTAAATTGCTAAAGCATTTACACTATAAGTACAGGCAACATTTGACACGGGTTGACTTGCAATGACCATGTTACATATTTTACACAAAAATTATGAATAATGAATTTAATTGGTTGAATATATGTATTTGAATTATGGATGTGCATGTTGCTAGGCCCATATGGATTTTTTCTGCATTGATTGTGGGGGTAAATGATGCAAAATTAGAGGACTGCACTTTTTAGAGGGCCTATAGTGTAAAATGTAAAGTTGGCCAAGAATGTAATGTAATGACCAAATTCTTTATATTTCTCATTTTATTTTTGTAAATGCCTGCTTCTCTCTGTCTGTCTCTCTCTGGAGCATATGTCAGGGGAACAGCGGAGCTAATTAGTGACTTGTATTGTATTAGTCTTACACTGCTGTTCGGCCTGACTGTGGGTTCTGTTGTCTGCAGCAGGAGGTCTTTCATTGCTCTTAATGGGGTTTACCCCTCTATCTCGCTCTCTTTCATTCATCAAATCTACCGTACTACCCCCATCCACACCTCAGACAGTCTTCACTCACATCCATTGACACACACGTCCATTCAGAATAAATTACCTGAAAAAATCAGTACTATATCCTTAGCCTGTAGCTACTGTACAAAGTTTTGGGAGTGACAACATCAGTTAAAATATTGTTGTGTGGGAAAGAATAGAATAAAGAGGTGACATTTGAAAAATATGATGGTTGACATTGATGTGACTACAGAGACAAAGTATCCAGGGTTATGCAAAATTCAGAGTAGAAAATCACCTCCCTTTATCATTTGAACTGGGATCACACACTGAAAAAAATGATTTTTTTTTTTTTTTTTGATGCTGTTCACTTTATTTAAACAATTTATTTTGATTCAACACCATTGTATCAGGTTTCTGGTTTAAATGTGATTGATTCATGTTAGATGGACTTGAAACGATTACTCTTTGACTTAACTTGATGTTTTCATATTGGAATAACATGTTTAAATCAAGTAAACCCAACCAGGACTCAATCAAACAGGATTTTCACTTCCCATCATGCTTTGCAAAGGGGCTGAACTAGGAGTGTAAATGTTGAAATAAAGTGTTATTTTAAGCAGTTTTTAGGAAGATGAGAAAATGGAAAGACTTTTTAATGTTTACTGTTCTATTATGTTGGTATTTAAAAGTGTCTGTTAATTAATAGTTTTAGTTACCATTACCATTTTAGTTACCATTGTGGTGAATTGTTGCACTTGTGCTTGGGTTAAGGACCTGCTAACAAACTTTCAAATTACTTTAATAAGAAAGTAATCATTGTGGTAGTGCTCTGGGTTGCATTTCCCAAAAGCATTGTAAGCTTATGTTGATTGTAAAACCATTGCCACCAATGGACTTATGATCAATTTAGGCTTTACAATGTTTTTGGTTAAGGCAATTTAGGATGAATCCAGTATCACATCAAGATTTCTAATACAGAACATCACAAAAGTTATGTAAATTACAAAATTAAACAAGAAAAATTAATTGTAAAAATCAATGTATATGAAAACAATTTATTTATTTATTTATTTATTTATTGATTGATTGATTTTTATTTATTTTATTTTAAATGAACACAATTGATTCTAGTTAATTTAACATGGTTGATTCTATTGGATTTTACTTGTCTCAATCATGTGGAACCACTGTCCATGACTGAACTGAGTAAGCTGGACCGGTAACACTTTACAATAACAGTACATGAATAACCATCAACTAATACCTAAATTAATAGTTACTTCAACATGAACTCATGATTAGTTAAGATATGAACTAATGAAGAGTGATCCTTAACTACGACAGGAGTCATAAGGATTCATGCATGAAAACAGCAGCCTTAACTACGCGTTAATACATGTTTGTTAATTAATGCATTAATTAACATTTAGGGGTAAACTAAATAAATCAGCCTCCATAAGAGTAACCAAGAAGTACTCTGAATTTGAATTAAACGTGATTTAATACTGTCATAATTTACACTGTAATATCATAATCTGCCATCTGCAGCTTTGTGACAAATAATTGCAATGGCACATGATTATTTAGCCATTAATTACATAGATCTGTCTAATCAAATGTGGAAAATAGACTAACTACCACTAATAAATTTAATTTGATCTAAACTGTTTTCTGATTTTTATAGTTCATTTACATTTAGTCATAGCTAAATAGTCATAGGCCTAGTTTATTCCCGGAACTAAAGTATGTAGGGTTTGTTTCTGGCGGGACACTCATTAGTGGCGCACGCTAGGTGTTCTCTTGGCGCGTTTGTTGTGTTGCTGGCATTTTAAACTAATAAATGTTGACTGCTTTGGTAAGCCGAATTAATAATTAAAGACATATTTACATGTATGTTTTATTGGGGTTTTCAGGAGGTTATGTGCAGTTATTAACTGTATTTGTATTTTTGTCATTTAAATGTATATGCTTTGATTAGCATTAGCTTGTGGACGTGCGCGATTTTACATGTAAATGTGCCTTATGTGTGTCTTTACAGGTATGTTTATGGCTTGCTTTCAAGTCCATATATGTTTAATTATATAAATAAAAGTAAAATACAAATACTTTTTATTTTAGTTTTTTTGTACCGGGGTGTAAAGGAATAAGGATGGCACTCTATAGTGTTTATTCATATATTAGTTAATGATGTGTGATATGTGCATCATGTCATGACTTTACTTGAGGGGGCACAATCATAATTAACTCATTATTAACTAAGCATATACTAACATCAGCTAATGGTTTGTTAATGTATACTTATGTCATGACTTTACTTGAGGGGGCACAATCATAATTAATTCACTGTTAACTACTTAACAAATTCAGCTCATGATTATCATTAACTTACTATCAAATACACATGTACTAACACAACTATATAAGTATTCAGCCCAGTTAAGTGATGTTGTGTGACTTTTCAAAAAGTCAGAGAATGGAGGTACAGTATGATCACGGCCTGCGTCTGGATGGAGAGTGAACTTCTGAATCTGATCCCAGCAAACGCTCCCTGACCTTAGTTCATGTTTCCTGTTTGGTTATTTTTTTGGGAACCGATTCCTCAGGAACTGATGTAAGTCACAGTAGTTTAGTTTGATAGGAAAGAATATCACAAAACAGATTAAGACCTTTTAAGATAAATAGTGTATTTAGTATTTTATATGTTTGATAAGGAGGATCAGTGAAAATAATGGCAAACTAATCATGTGCCTTTCAGTAATGTTTATAACGAAGCTGCTGATGTCAGTAGTTTAAATTCTGACAATAATAAATTGTTTACATTTATTTCAAAGTCCAAATATGTATTATTCCTTCTTATAGAGACTGTTTGATTTAGTTTACCCTAAATGTTAATTAATGCATTAATTATCAAACATGTATTAACGCGTAGTTAAGGCTGCTGTTTTCATGCATGAATCCTTATGACTCCTGTCGTAGTTAAGGATCACTCTTCATTAGTTCATATCTTAACTACTCTTGAGTTCATGTTGAAGTAACTATTAACTCAGGTATTAGTTGATGGTTATTCATGTACTGTTATTGTAAAGTGTTACCGCTGGACCTAACTATTTTACATAGATTCTTCCTTAGTCAGTTGTTTTGTCACAACTCAAGGATTTTGCATAGAGTAAAAATAAACCTTTAATGTTAATAAAAACTAAGTTGGTTGTATTGACCCAACGTAAGTACATTAAATTGGAATAACAGAATTGCATAATGCTGAAATAAAGTAACTTAATCATGTGGAAATCCTTTCCATGATTATTTTATGTTCGTTCAAAGAGTTTGTTTTTTTTTTTTTTTTTTTTTTTTTTGAGTGTACAGGAACTTGAAATTAGAAAGACAGGAAGATTAATTTACTGAAATTAAATTTAACAATTGTAATGCATTCTGGGAGATGAAGTGCTCTTCCACCTTAGTCCAGTAGTCCTTTGAGGCTTTTACACCTTTTTAGACTTTTACAAGACTGTAACCATGTCAATTTTTTATAAAGCATAAATAATACCAATAAAATATTTGCATTAATTTGCATTAAAATGTGCACACATGCACATTTATTTGTATGCCTGTCGAAAATGTAAGAAAAGCAAGGAATTACATGAATCTCGCATAAACTTTCAATTCAAAATGGCCATATTTTAGAAATAAGTAGAGTAGTTTGCATCACTGGATGTTACAGTTGGTCATTTAACATTTCTGTCGTAAAAAAGTTGTCAAAATGTTTTGCTATTTAGGTCTTACCTCACTCTCTTTCATCGTTATACTGATGCTTTGCGCTGGAATTCATGCTCTGCTTCTGTGAACGGTAAACCCCGCCTACTCAATCATTTTTACATTGACAAGCACTGTTAGACCGCCAGAGCAGACCAGACTAAAAAATTCAACTTTTTTTGTCATCCTAACAACATACAGAGTGCTGCGTAATGGAGTGCAACAGAGCATTGCAAGAATTGGCCATTTCTAATTATTTTTTTCAGTGTTTATGTTGGTTATGGCCCTGAGACTTTATAAACACAATCTCAATTAAATTCTGAATTCTGAACCCCTTATAATACCGTCTGCCATTTTTTAGTACCTGTTTTTTTTGCAGGAATGAATTTGGTTGTAGAATGCAGTTGTCACTACTATAAAGAAGCAAATGGTGTGTGTACAGAACAATATTAAGAATGATTTCTTTTTATTTTTCATAATAATGGCCCACTCCTCAGGTTTCACTCAGAGGAAGAACAGAAGAGCAGCAGTTGTTGTGTCGGCAGTCTGTCCTCTTCCTTTCCCCTCTGGATTCAAACTCTGAGCCCGGGGGAAGATATGTGAGCGCACATGTCAAAAGTCACTTCACCCGAGGGGCCACACTTCTCCAAGCCAAGCTGTGTCTCATTTTTGACAAAAGCAATGACGATTGTCCTTTCAATGCTGCATTAATTGCATTTGAGCTTAACGCCATGCTCATACAAAGAGACAAAAGCGCAAGTTTGTATCTTTGTCTCAATCTGTTGAGTCTGTTGTCTCGCAGAGGATTTCCCTCCATATCATTCTGTCATTTCTTCACATTTATATTCTTCTCCAGTCTTGTGTGTTTAATACAGGTCTGGTCACCACAGCAACTGAACTATGACCTGCATCCACACATATGAGCACATCCTGTGCTTCGTCTCTCATCTCCATAACCTAACATAATCCGAACCGTCTCATTTTCCCCTCTTCCTTCAGGGAGTATTGTGGTCTTGTAAGTGTGTTTTATCTGGTAAATAAATGGCAAGCAGACCAGCTGAAGGCTGAATGTGTATTAATATTGATTTAGTTGTTGGAGACATAACTCCTTCCTCATCACAGATGAAATATAATAAGCCCAGGCAAAGCTTTTTAATGTGAGCCACCTAATATAGTATTCAACTTTAATCTTTATGAATTATGAATTTTGCTCTGTGGTCGAAAACGGCAAAATTTACATAACCCCGCTGACCAGCTCATGTTTTTTTTACAAAGATCAGGCTTTATTTTCCCCTTCTCTTTCTCTCCCACTTTGACAATCAAAACCGGCGTTATAATATTAAACAAGGTCATTTACATTTTGCTGCTGAATTTAATGGCGTTGTATTGATCCGCGGGTGTCACGCTATCCTCATTAAATCACTAAAGGGGACGAGGCGCTCGCTCACGTGCGCTTTCCTTGGCTCCTCTGATCTGTGCTCTATTTATGATGTGCTTGTAAAGGTATTTACAGATTCCTGGAAAGACGTTTTTAAAATTGAAATGAAACACTCTGAAGGCGAGTGAAAGAGTGAAAAGCACTGATGCTGTGCTCCCATGTGCACACACGCGCACCTATCATGTCAACCTTTTCAAACGGCAACAGACTCTTTCCGCAGCCGGGTAGGCATGTTGTCATGTTGCTATGCTACCTGAATGTCAATATGCAGGCGGAACGGAAGAGTGATGGACATCTGTGGAGTGCGAGAATGAGAGAATTCCCCTTTGCGTTCTTCATTTTCCTCTCTTTTTCTTTAAAGGAATAGTTCACCCAAAATTTACAATAGCGGTTATGTACAACAAACTTTGCATCGCTTCCTGTTCAGGAAATTTGCATGTGATTTGTTAAATATAGAGCCGTTTTACTCAAGATAAAGGAGCGAACAAAGATGAGCATAACCGATGTCCATCGCATATGCAGTTTTTTTTTTTAAATTTTCTTCTTCTCACAAACATTTAGATATTTATATATATATATATTTTTTTTTTATTAAAACCTAAACTGGTGAACATTAACTTTAATCACAAAATAAACAAATAACAAAATGAAAGTAAGCGGCAGCCCCTCATGGAGGACTGCCCCATAAAAATGTCTTGGGTATGAATATAACCCTTGTTCCTTGAGAGAGAACGAGACATGCATCTCGCGTCATGACACTGTGGGAACGCCCCCAGTGTGACAGGTGCCTGAAGCATGTGTGCAAACATGCCAATCTATATTGGCCACGGTATAGGTTGACGTCACCTGGTGCACGGGCATGCACTATAAAAGGGGCGCCCATCAGCTCGCCCGTCATCAGCTTTAAGTTGTCTGAAGTAAGACGCAGCATTTCGTTCCCTCTCAGGGAACAAGGGTTATATTCATAACTGAGACATTTTTATGCAGCAGTTGTCCATGAGGGGCTGCTGCTTTACTTTTGTTTTGTTATTTGTTTATTTTGTGCACATGAACTTTAATGACATACCATTCTTAATCCGTTGGGTTTAATATGGAGTTGGCCCACCCTTTGCAGCTATAACAGCTTCAACTCTTCTGGGAAGGCTTTCCACAAGGTTTAGGAGTGTGTTTATGGGAACTTTTGACCATTCTTCTAGAAGAGCATTTGTGAGGTCAGGCAGTGATGTTGGCGAGAAGGTCTGGCTCACAGTCTCCGCTCTAATTCATCCCAAAGGTGTTCTATCGGGTTGAGGTCAGGACTCCACACCAAACTCGCTCATCCATGTCTTTATGGACCTTGCTATGTGTACTGGTGCGCAGTCATGTTGGAACAGGAATATCCCCAAACTGTTCCCACAAAGTTGGGAGCATGAAATTGTCCAAAATATCTTGGTATGCTGAAGCATTAAGAGTTCCTTTCACTGGAACTAAGGGTTCAAGCCCAACCCCTGAAAAACAACCCCACACCATAATCCCCCTCCACCAAACTTTACACTTGGCACAATGCAGTCAGGCAAGTACCGTTCTCCTGGCGACCGCCAAACCCAGACTCGTTCATCGGATTGCCAGACAGTGAAGCGTGATTGGTCACTCCAGAGAACACGTCTCCACTGCTCTAGAGTCCAGTGACGGCGTGATTTACTCCACTGCATCCTACAGTTTGCATTGCATTGGTGATGTAAGGCTTGGATGCAGCTGCTCGGCCATGGAAACCCAATCCATGAAGCTCTCTACGCACTGTTCTTGAGCTAATCTGAAGCCCACATGAAGATTGGAGGTCTGTAGCTATTGACTCTGCAGAAAGTTGGCGACTTCTGCGCACCCCGCTCTGTTATTTTACGTGGCCAACCACTTCATGGATGAGTTGCTGTTGTTCCCAATTGCTTCCACTTTGTTATGATACCACTAACAGTTGACTGTGGAATATTTAGTAGTGAGGAAATTTCACGAATGGACTTATTGCACAGGTGGAAACCTATCACGGTACCATGTTTGAGTTCACTGAGCTCTTGAGAGCGACCCATTCTTTCACAAATGTTTGTAGAAGCAGTCTGCATGCCTACGTGCTTGATTTTATACACCTGTGGAAGCGATTGGAACACCTGAATTCAATGATTTGGAGGTTTTTTTTGGCAATATTGTGTATCTTTAACATTTACCAGTTGGGGGCGTTCCCACAATGTCATGACACAGTGTTGAGTTCCCTTGAAAGTGAACATAATAAAACAACAACATAAATAATCCAGGCCTGGTCCTCACTCGTCCTTCACTGTCATCACTCCTCTTTTTATCCTTCCTGAGCTCCTCCGTGAGATTCAGGTGACGCTCATTGGCAATCGCATCACCAGCCTCGCTCTGTTCCCACGACTCTTGCCCCCGCCCTGCTTGCCACAGGGTTATAAGGGTTATATATTATCACAGGGTTATATATTACTTTAGCTATGTGGGCGCTCAGTTTTTTTCTGTCATTTGGACAAAATCTCATGTTATTAAAGATGAAGTGCTATGTCCTAGCTATTTAAAGCGCCGGTTACAAGACACCATTTTTAACTAAAAACAGGAAACTTTTTATGCGTTTTGGCTATTCATTTACACAACAGCAATTTGGGGGCCTGAAAACGCACATGTTTGAAAACTGGTTTCAAAGTGCAATTTTTTTGAAAACTAGAGCATTATAGTCTCTGTAAACTACAAAAACGTGAATTTGTGAAAACGGTGGCATCATGAACATGCATATTATGTGTTCAGTCTATGTGCGTAGTGTTTCTTTACAAAGTAACATTGTGAACTACTGGCCTGGCATGAATAATACAGTGTTTTTAATAGTTTCTATGTGAACGGGGGATCATTTTGACAACATTGTCGTCTGTACGTGAAAAACGCAAAGGAAAATCTTTTCCATTTTTAGTACATTGTTGTTATGTAATCATGCTGTAAGACAGTATTGGCAGTTACTTGACGACAAATGCTAGACTAAGACACTCTTCTCTGCTCCTCAAATACATAAAACATTAACCTTATAGTTTCTTGAGTTAAACAAAAATGCTGTCCTTATTCAAAGAACTACTTCTTTATTTACCCTTGCACTGCAAACTAGAAAAGATGGTCCAAACTGCGTGCGGCACTTCATTCACCATAGAGACTGGGTGGAGTTATTAGGGTTTTGCCGACAGTTTGAGGATCCAATGGAGATACAAGGTTTAGTCACAAGCTCTTTTCAATACTTTTCATTGGTTAAATATTGGCAAAACCCACAGAAAGATGTAAAGGGTAACCAAAGATGGTTTCTTCCCAAAAGTGTATAGTGTAATGTAAAATAAATTCAAATGTAATTTATTCCTGTGATGGCAAAGCTGAATTTTCAGCATCATTACTCCAGTCTTCAGTGTCACATGATCCTTCAGAAATCTTTTTTTTTTTTTTTTTTTTAATCAATGTAAGTTTTAAGTTTTTATTTAAGCACTAATGTAAGTCTAAATTTTAATTTCGGGGTGAACTATTCCTTTAAGAGTACTGATAGAAACCAATGAGTCAGTGACAAAAGTAGATGTTTATTCTGTAATAAATAAAGTGGTCACGACAGTGCTATTAGGTAGCATAATACAGTGGGTGTAGTTGTTGTGGCAACTTCGATCTAGATGATAAAGGAGGTTGTGATCACGGTCGTGATCTACGGTATGAGATTCTTGGTTAAGCATAGCGTAATGATGGACCATGTCATGTACGTGCACTTAACCGAGCCCTGTGTCAGATCCACTTATTTGGATTAATTAAAAAATTACCATAAGCAGAGTGTCATTAAAGTCATTATAGCTTGATGGGATGTGAAAATCGACCAGCACCATCAGAGGAGAGGAGAAGGATGATTTACTGGGGTAACAGAGGGTTAAGTTAACTATAGACTAAGACTGACAAGCCTCAATTACTCACGAAAGACAAGATCAGATTTACACAGCAAGTATGAGAAATAAGAGTTGCAAACACTGAACTACAAAATGCAGTTGTCTTTTATTAAATGTAAGCAAAGATAAGGGAAATGTGAAAGAACACATAAATATGCATCAGATACTACAGTCTTTTCCAGACCTCAGTGAAAGATTCTTGTCCAGTTTTATAAATCAACAGATACATGCATGCAAAGCTCAAACAAGGAAAGTAAATGTATGTGTATTTCTTTAACTCTGGGCACTTTTGTAACATCGGTTGATTTTTTTTATTATTATTATTTTTATTATATGAAGGTCACATTAAAACATGGAAATTATTATTATGTTTAGATTTTATTGTTTTACCCTTGCCCCAGACAGACATTTCATTAAAATCCACTTTAAAAATGTGTACATTTTAAAACTGATATATAAAATTACTATGGCAACCTTAACAAAAGAGCTTATGTTCACTCTAAGAAAACATAAACCATTTCGGTATTTGTTGTGTGAAAATTATTTATATAAATGTATTTTAAATTGCAAATCTTGAGCTGTAATTTTCACCACAACAATTCATTTTGTCCCTAATAATTTAAAAAAAAAAAAAAAACTTTTTTATACACTTTATACACTTTTATACTTCAAAAGTTAGTGTATTTGTTTAACAATGAGACAACAGTGTCAGTGATAAGCTTGAGGTGAGGTTATCTGTGAAGAAATCATTCATCATTTGTGAATGGAATATTTTTATTGTTTGTCATTTGCAATCAAGCTGTACTTTTGTCAAATTATATAAAAATATTATTAAATTGTGTATATTTATAAGAAACAGAATTCTAGCTATAAAATTGCCTTGGAAAGACAAAATAGAATTTTATTTCAAAATGTTAAAATTTAATTTCTATCATTGTCAGAATATTATTAAACATAATACATTATTTGAAATGTCCTGGAAATGGTCATGACTTTCAGGAAAATTGATAAACGCATGTGACGCATAAAGTACATACACTTGTTATTAGACAAATAAGCAATGTCAAAATAACATATTCAGAGTGAATATGACTAGAGGTTTTTTAAAATACTTTTTTAATTATTATTCCTGCATAAACCTCCCAAAATGATTAACAACACACAAATCTGTACTCATACTTTTCTTTTTAGTCATCATGTTGCTTTCTGAGTTGGTTGTTTTGCATCATGGATTTCAATCTCATTTTATGCTCTAAATTATCACTTAATGAATTTATGGCTTGGTTTTTGAGAACATTGGCTCCCTAATAAGATTGTTAGTCTGTCGAAAAGCATGCCACACTCATTATGTTTTCCAATGGCGTGATTAAGTTGATTTGCAGAGCAAATCCATCAAAAGGGACAGGAGCATATACAAACCAATACACATAACACGCTATAACATGATTATATGATTTAATAAGTTATTAATGTAGTACACTGCGAAAGTAAAGTCATAAAGCAGAGCAAAAGGAACACTAATACAGGAGAGCCGATTGGCGAGCAACCATGCAGAATGCATTTTATCATTTGGATACTTGCTTAATTCAATTCATAAGCTTTTCATACGTTAATATGAACAAAATAAGCAAATAATTGAAAAGTGAAATTGTTCAGTGGTGCTGCACCTAAACATAAACTAACTCAGGGACGTGGAAGTATAAATCAGCCAGCATAGCGTCTCCTGTGAACCATAGACTGGCATCGTTGTTCTGATAATTAATGCGAATTTGTTTCAAATGCCATTTTTTCTAAGCATTGTTTTGCTTGGGATTCTATATATATATATATATATATATATATAATGTATATGTATATAAATATGTTTTTTTTTTTTGCAGGTATTAGTAAAAGTGCATCTATAAAAGTTGTCTTATTTTTTACTTTTCAAAAGACCGTCATATTATTCATGCTTGGCTTTGTTTCAGAGTTTGTTTTGATGTGAAACCAATTATTGTGCTGAACCTATGGCCCTATGATTTTGTGTTCTGGATTCTAACAATATTACCATGTAACAGAGCCAAACACTCAATCTATCTGTGCATAAATAATTCATGGCCATTGAGGAGGAGAAGGAGAAGGAGGAGGAGGAGGAGGAGGAGGAGGGTTCGATGGATGGCATGTTGCTTTCTGTCACCCATCCAGAAGTTAACTAAAATGACAGCTTAAAAGACTGATGAAAAGAGATGTCATTTCAAGCCAAAATGCACCCCCACTTCACTCACTCTCTATTTCTGCCCCTCCCTTTCTCCTTTTTCCTTTCCCCTTCCCTTTGCTAGATATATGTCACAAGAAACAGCCCAAACAACATCTTAATGGTGTCAGTGTTGCCGTTATTGACCGCTGCCACCTCCTCTTAGCGTCGAGTCTGTCACAAAAAAATGTCACTGGCTTCCCCTGTCACTACCGGACACAGAAATGAGCGAGACAGAAAAAATAAAAAAGAAATTGCACATCTGTGGAGCAGCAGGGGATCTTTTATGTCACAGAGACTTATGCTTTAATCCATAGCTATGTGGTACTCGCCAATAAATGGCTTCAGAGATGACAGCAGTGTTTACTGAACAGCTGCTTGCCCTTACATCTCTGCAAAACATTTTAGTGACCAAGGGTCAATGACGAATTTTAAAATCACTTATGGATCACCCTCAATTTAAAGGGGTCAAAATTTATTTGAATTTTGAAAATTGGATTTTGAAAACATACCTTGAGTGCTGGACTTTGCGTTCTAAGCTTGCCCAATTATGTATAGTATAGTGTCATATATGGGTGTCATGCACCGGTTTTTTTTTTGTTTGTTTTTTTTTTCCTTTTCCCAAGTAGGCAACTTGTCAAATGAAAGGCATGTTAGTTTAATGGTGCTGTTTTTTTACTCTGTAAAACCCGATAAGTTACGGTAACTCAAACCAAAACCATTTAACCATTAAGTATGAGTACTATAAACTCATATACATTAAGTTAAATTCACTTATATATTAGTGTTGGTTTAGTCAATCATTAGAGTAAACTCAACTTAAAGATTTTAAGTTTTTATTATGTATTTATTATTTATTATTATTTTATTTTATTATTTAGTTTATTATGTCTTAAAGGCCTGCTGAAGTGTCTTGAAACGTGCAGCATTATTCAATGTGTTGACATAATTTCAACTGAAACAGGAAGACAGGGTGGGATATATCGAACAGCCCCGCCCCTTTTTTTTAAATAGCCAATAGCATTTTGTTTATATCACAGCTCATCCAAAGCTGCTGAGCTCAGTAAAGCGTTGGTTTCCTTCTAATCTCTAACCGTTTCTCCTCCTAATCTCCTCTATATCACTTTACAATACAGCATTCTGTGCAGAATTTAAATGGTCCAAACATTTTGTGGTCACGCATATGATCCGCTCTGTGCTCTCGTGTCTCTGGACCGGAGCAGACTGCTCTCGCTGCGGCAGTTCACGTGACAAACGGACTTCATTCGCATCAATGGAAAGCATATTTACACTGTCTGAATATATACTGCACTATACCATTCATCATGAAACTAGTAAATGTGTGAATAAATAACTGATTTCAGCCGCAGCTTCAGTGTCTGTTGATAGCCGGAGGGGGCGGGACTTCAGATTCTAGAGAATTTCATTGGACAGAAGATCTGATGAGAAGCTGAAGTGTGATGTGATGTCATGAAAATCCATGATCCATTTTAGCGGAAGTGAGAGACTTTAAGTTTTGAATGCTTATATCTCCAAAACGCGAATTTTGTAATTGTTTTGGAACACCCCAGCATATTCATAACCTTAATGCTAACATATTCATACTAAAAGCTAAAAAATTTAAATTTTGATTTCAGGGGAACTTGAACAATATAGCTACTTAAATGGTTTGAGGAAACCAATTGCCTTAAATGGTTTAAGTTCATCAAACTCAAAGTAATAAAGTTACATAAGACTAAGCAAAAACTAACTTTGGTACACAGCAATGATGAACAGGAGCACTGTAAAATTCGATAAGTTCTTTTTTAAGCTAATAGAACTTAAAATTTTTGTGACGAGCGGGGCGGGGCCAAGAGCCGTGGAAGCGGAGCAAGCCAGTGTGGCCAGGTGTCTCTAAATAACAATCACGTCACCAGAACAAATCTCATCATAGCCAGAGTTGGGTATAACGTGTTACAAAGTAACTGTTACTGTAGTCTAATTACTTTTCCTGATAACGCAGTAATGTAACGCATTACATTTTTTAAATTTATGTAGTTTGATTACAGTTACTGATGTCAATAAAATTACGTTACTTGCATTACAAGAAAAAAAAAAAAATAGGTACAGTGCATTTCTAAAAGAAATCACGTTTGGCGTGGATGCATCATCATGAATCACCGGAGAATGCATGGAGGAGGATACCCGCGCCCAAGACGAGAGCAGTGCAACCTCGCCTAAACAAGCTAGATTGGATTTTTGTTCAGGATCGGGAGGGAAGGTAACTTCTGAACAATACTGTTTTCAAATGTTATTATAAATATTTTCAGCAATTTTTTCTGTCTTTAATGCAGTTACATACAACTTAAACACAGTTAAGCTACCACACACATACATGCTACACACAGCAAGGACTGTTTGAGCTGTGTCCGAAACCGCTCACTCGGTCACTGACTCACTAATCCCTATATAGTGTATGTCATTTGATTGCACTATATCTGCAAAGAGTGAACGACACGAAGTGAGTGAATTCGGACGCTGACGTATAACTGTGCGTCGGAGAGCTGGAGCTGTCACAGAAACGGCTCAACACGTGATAAATCGACAGTCGATTAACGAATATTTTTAAGTCAGGTTGCTGTTTTCATACTTCTGTAATATTTTTCAGTCAATATTAAATTACGGAAAGAACTATGAGTTTCAGTTTGTGGTGTATTTTTGTAGGTTTTCAAAGTAACTTGAATGTAAAGTAATTAGTAATCTGATTACTTTTTACATGCAGTAATCAGTAATGTAATCAAACTACAATTTTAATGTAGTAATTTGTAATTTGTAGTGGATTACTTTTTTGAGTAACTTACCCAACACTAAACACTAACTTATGTCTCCCTGTGTTAACCTTGTGCAAAAACACACAAAATAACATTTAATTTCAACATTTATTTTCCTTAAAAAAAAATGTCATGCAATGCATGCTGGCAATTAGAAATCATATTATGTTCAGCTTACTGCAATCAAATTTTGAGTTCACGCAACTTTTTTCTATTAAGTACAACGAACTGCTGTCAGAAGGTCTGGCTACGCGAGACTAGAGTGAAAGTTCATTTGCTCTACTCTTGGGGACCAGGGTTCAAAATTGCTGTAAAGCACTAAACGACTCTGCTATTGTTAAAAGTTCTCTTTCTGAGTACATTGAGTACATGAGGAGTTTTTAATTCTATCTTTGCTCTTCCAGTTTAGTGTTCCCTCTTAAATGTGAAGGTCAGAAGAGTGTTTTTTGTGGAAGGAAAGTACTCGCTGTCTACCTCGTTCACGGTAACACACAAATGAAAGTTAAATCTGCGTGGTTCGCTGTGGCTCTTTTCACCTGTCATCTCCCATTAGAGTGTGCAGCGAGTGACCTTGGGCCGTCTCCCCCTGCATTAGGGCCGGAGGGGAGTGAACATTGTCTCAGTGTTGAGTTAACGTAATGATAACTCTGTGAAATCAGGCCCGCGCCCTGCACCGGCTCCTATTACGCCTCTCCAAATTAATTTGCAAGGTTGATTCTGCCTTGCTAATGCATATGGCGCATGCTGACCTGCCCACTCACTGCTATCGAACGCTCTTGCATCTGCACAACCTCTGAGACGTCCAAGGTTTGAGACAAATTTGTCATCAGTTGCCATCTAAATTTGAAAACACATCATGCTTTATGTACATTTCAGATGTTATAAAAGATGCTTTTAAACAGCCATTGATATGTGAAAGTCTCTGAGCTAAAATCACCCGAAACTGACAACAAGAGAAGAGTCATGAATTGATGAAGGCCTAATAGTTTTCTTAAATATGAGGAGGCTTTTAGACATGGTTGTCATGTTATTGATGGAGAGGTGGATGGATTTTTAATACTAAAGTGGTAACGGAAGAAGGGACAGAAGAATAGAGCCGGTGCGAGATTCACGTCAGCACTAATGCAAGCTGACAGCTAGTAGCCTTTTCCTCTGTGCGCTTTCTTCTCTTTCATACTAATCCAAATAAGTCACCAATCAGCACGTATTAGACTTGTTTAGAGTTACGTGCCTCTCTGACGGGCGGGCCGGTCAGCTTAATGATTGATTCGGTGGTTACGGGAGAAATGAGAATGAGAGAGAATTCGTGTGGTTGGGGCTGTGGAGGAGGGAAGGACGAAGGAAAGGAGGGAACGGTCATATTAAAGTCTTATTTACTCTGTCTTTTTGACAAAGAGGCTGATGGGACGTGACATGGCGCTTTGAGAGTGTAACGAGGACGTCTGCATCTCGGGTGTGGACAGAATCTTTTAGTGCCACATTTCTGTAGAGAGCTGGGGTGTTTGGTCTTTGTCTTGTCTTGCAGGGGACAAACTTTTGATTATTGGCATAAACCCTGGTGTAGCTTAGTTTGGTCAAGAACTGCCCAATTAAGGTCCACACCATGTACAGTTTTAATAATAACTCTATTTCTATGGCAATAGGGAAGTCCAGAGCACAGCTATAACGATAGCAACACAGAGGAATCACTGGAATCACTTTCAGAACTATTTTGTCCAGCTGATAAATGATAAAAACATTGACAGCCAATCAGAATCAACCTGACTTTAATGAGCTCGAGTATTTAAAGCGACAGACGTCCAAACTGCAGCACACGCTTGTAAGAAACAGACTTTATTAGACTGTAAGGGGACATCTGGCTAACATGTAAACTACATTTTGGCATGACTTTTTAAGTCGGGGTAATCTGAAATTGAGTCTGCCACAATAGTAAGGCTGGTGTCATTCAAGATCCAAACAACAAAGACGTTACATTGACTAAGACAATTGGGTAATGTATTCTGTGCCTGAAATGAAATGATATAAAATCGCTTTACAGTGTATTTACTCTTAATCATGAAAATATGTTCATTTAAATTACATATCCATTACATTATTGAAGCTAAAAGGGTCAAATTAACCCTTGTGCGGTCTTCGTTTGGGGTGTACACTCAGGGTCTTTGGAGAATGTAATTTTACTCTGTTTATTAATGTTTTTACTCCACATTTGTGCAGTTTTTGGAGGATTTATCCTATCTTTTAAATTTTTATAAATAAATTAAAAATATATTTTTTAAATAGGTTTTTATACAAAAATAGCTTTTTATGTAAAATTCACTTTATAAAAGACATTTCTAACTTTCATTCATGGGGATCACATGGATAATTTGACATGGTTTAGTGTGAGATTTTTGCCCATCTTTTGGAAAATGCAGTTTTAAAAGTAAAAAATGATCACTTTATCCAGTAGATGGCAGCAGAGCTCCACTATTTGCTGTTTGACTGACTGAAAGACATCTTTTCACAAGTGTTTTTCAGTTGGATTCATATCTAAATATTATGAAATCACAATTATGACAATAAAAATAACTTTTTGTCAAAGTTTAGCATTTTTTGTACTGAAAAAAAACAAAACAGTTTTTCAATATTGTTACATTATGATGAGACCCTGCTTAGAAAATGGTAAAAATTCATCCTCAAAATCAACATTATTGAAAAACTTATTTTTTTTCAGTACAATTTTTATTGTCATAATTGTGATTTCATAATATTTAGATATGAATCCAACTGAAAATACTTGTGTAAAGATGTCTTTCAGTCAGTCAAATATATATTTTTAATTTATTTATATAGATTTAAAAGATAGGATAAATCCTAAAAAAACTGCACAAATATAAAGTAAAAACATTAATAAACAGAGTAAAATTACATTTGTTTGAAAAAAAAATATATATATATATATATTGTTACAAAATTACATTTTGTTGCCCGGTGTCTCTGGAGACCCCAAAGACCCTGAGTGTGACTTTTTTTTTTCTACACTAACATAAAAACAAGATATCACTCCATTTTTTATTATTATTTGTAGATCTAGAAAGTGTTAACCACTGTACAAAGTTTCACGTCATTTGGACAAACAGAACATTTTTTTATTATTATTATTTTAGCAAACATCATTTGGGGTCCAAAAAGACCCCAAAGACCCTATAAGGGTTAAACATTTCCCTTTCCTTGTGTTTACCCATTAACTGGGTAAGAAAGCCTCTTTTGATTATGTACAAGATATTACTTTAAACATTTCTCATTCTCTGTTCTCAATTAGCCTACAGTTACCAAGTGAACAGCTTAGCCAACTATCTTAGTATAGTGTTGAGCCTTAAGAACAGTTAAATACAGCAGAATACACCGTTGCCCTTGAGGATATCTTGTTTACCTGCTACTGATAGCCTCAAACAAATGAATTCTCAAATAATGTATATGTAGAATAAGAAATTTCAATAACACTGTTTTTGATCAGGCATTATAGAAATTAGCTATAGGGTTATGCAAAGAGTGAGAGCTCATCATTCAAATAATGGTAAAGAAGCTTTTTTCATTGAAGGTTGTACAAACACCTAACTGAAGAAATTAGATTAGTGATTTGTCACTATAAAGGTTTCCATTTATTTGAAAGTAATGAGTACGATATTTCAAGGACATATCTCTGTAAATTAAGCAATACACTGTTGTCCTTGAAGATATCTTGTTTTCTTGCAATTGGCTTCCTCAAACAAACTTCTGAATATTTTTCAAATGACATGTATGTAAAGGATAATCCATGGCTAGCTGTGCATTAGAAGTTTCTAACGAGAGAGAGAGAGATGCGTATATGAATTCCCTGCGTCTCTTATGAAAGTGTGTTAGACAGTCTTATCAGTCTCTCTCAGTTTACAGTATATAACTTTTCTTTGTTGTTGTTTTCTTTCTTGTCGTGACCTGTCAGCCGAGAACATCAGTATTCTGATCTCATATTTGCCCCCCTCATGCACTCTCTCTCTCTCTCCGCTTATAGTTTATGCTTCTGACAAGAAAATGCTTCTAATCCTGTGGTTTGTTAGGGAGCAAACACGCGCAATTGGCCAGTTATTATTCAGTGTGGAATTTTCTTTGCGGGGTGTTTGTTGTCTCCATGACGACTAAGTATAGAGCACAGACACGAGCGACAGCCTCTTCCCCTCACGGTGCCACACGGGATGGTAAAGATAAGACTCAAAGGCTCGCACTTACTTGGGCAAGCTCTAACCTGCCACTCACTCTGATAAAGACAGTGTGTTTTATTCATAATATTCAGTATGCAGATGTTTGTAGTGCGTACATGGGATTTATATGTGTGTGTTTTATTTATGCATACTTTTATCTGAGTGGGGGATATTCATGGAATTTGAATGTTTTTCAGTCCGTTCGCTGCGAGATGGCTGTTATTTAATGCCTTACGTTTATTTGTTGAAGAGTGTGTGCCTGTGGTTTATGTTTGTGTTATAATAAAAGCACAGCCATGAAATCATCCACTCCAACTGAGCTGTGTACAATGGAGATGGGTTTCATTTTATTCTGATGTTTTCGTTTTGCTTTTCTTTCTGTTATTTTAATTTACGGCTGTTTCTTCAGTGGGCACTTCTGACCCTGTGGACTTTCAGAAAACAAACTCTCAAAAAAATCACACTTTTCACCCTCTATCTAGTTTATTTAGTTGTCATGGTCATTTTTAGCACATCCCAAATGATGTATTTAATAATATTTTAAATTACCATCTCCTCTGTCTTGTTGAGGCTAATTTCATAGCATTTCATATCCTAAATACACCTTGATTTTTCTTTGTTTTCTTCACATATAACATCTCATATTTCATTCACTGACATTGTTTACTCTTTACTGACACTGTTGTGTCCTCGGTAAACAAATGCACTAACTTTTGGAAAATCTTCATAGTGGGCAAAAATAAATTTTTGTGGAAATGACATCACCAAAAAACATTTTTATTTATATACTGAATTAGTTTATTTCACTGTTTGCTTAGATCTGGGGTGAAAAGTAGTGTTTGGAGGTCTGTGGAAAAGTTCAGGAAAACAGTGTAATTAATTTATAGAATGTATTATTTCATTAAAGGATTAGTTCACTTGAAATGAAAATTAGCTCAAGCTTTACTCACCCTCAAGCCATCCTAGGTGTATATGACTTTCTTCTTTCTGATGAACACAATCAGAGTTATATTAATAAATATCCTGACGCATATCAATGGCATCTAAAAGGTTGCGAAACCCCTAGCTTAGACCATTATAGTTTTCAAAATGTAATATTTCATATTTTTTATGATGGATATTCATAATTATTACTGAACCCCTGGGACAAAGGTAAAACTATCAAATCTAAACATGAAAGGCATTTGAAAAGTAGCAAAAATAAATGGTAACACTTTACAATAAGGTGTCATTTGTTGACATTAATGTATTAACTAACATGAACTAACAATGATCAATACATTTGTTACTGTATTTATTAATGTTAGTTAATAAAAAAATCCAATTGTTCAATGTTTGTTCATGTTTTTTCACAGTGCATTAACTAATGTTAACAAATACAACTTTTGATTTTAATAATGTATTGGTAAATGTTGAAATTGACACCAGTGTTGGGGAAAGTTACTTTTAAAAGTAATGCATCACAATATTGCGTTACTCCCTAAAAAAGTACCTAATTGTGTTACTTAGTTACTTTTCATGAAAAGTAATGCATTATTAGTTTTGCATTTCACCTGGGCTGGGCTTGCTTGTTTGTTTTTTTAATAACAACAAAAAAAGTTCTGTTTTTGCAAATGTTAAGGCCCTTTCACACTGAAAGTGAAATGAATAAGCTTCAGACTGAAGGACATGCATATTCATGCCTGGACAGTAGAGGGCGAAAAGTAAATGTGAAAAAGTAACTTAGATATTTAGTTGTACATTTAAAAAGCAATGCGTTACTTTACTAGTTACTTGAAAAGTAATCTGATTACATAACTCGAGTTACTTATTGTGTTACCCCCAACACTGACTAAGATTAATAAATGCTGTAGTAGTATTGTTCATTCTTAGTTCATGTTAACTAATGTAATTAACTAATGAAACCTTATTGTAAAGTGTTACCAAATAAATGATATGGATGCCATGAAAAAGTCAGATTTAATGTGAACTTCAAAATTTTTTAACCCTTATGTTCTGTTCACCCTTGCCATGTCTCTTTTTTCATTTGAAGTGAAATGAAAGGTGAGTTGTCACGGTTGGTGACCTTTTAGAGGTCAGAGGTCAGGATGATGGGGGCGACCCCTCTTTACCCATCAGATTGTGACCTGTCAGATGGCCACTTTTCTCTCTGCGTTCTCCATTTTAAACATCTACTTAACCGGTTGCGCCGTGCGTGTGCGTGTTTGTGCATGTATTATCTTGTTTAATGCCTCCTGGAGACGCCGGAGGGAAAATCTTTCAAAGCCCCTAGTCGTCTACTCATAGAGGGAACCCCTTTCATTTCTCCTCACATTCCCTTCTCAGTTTCACCTCAGACGGATGACAGAGGATGTCTCCCTTTTAACCTGCTCCCTTGTGTAACTCCGCTCAGCAGAACTGTAACAAGAGCAGTCGATGAGAGCATACAGCTAGTGACATTTTCCCTGAATTCCCAGCAGAGTTCTTCTCTGTTCCTGTTTCTTTTAGGGATATTGGAAGCCACTGCTTGTTTGTTTGTTTGTTAGCTAGCGAGCTCGTGTGGTCGATGAACAGCGTTTGTGCAGAGATGAGTCTGTTTTCCATCTGGAGGGGCATGTTTGCCCTACACACTCAGCAGGGGTGTGATGTCATATTAGTGTGTGTGTGTGTGTGTGTGTGTGTGTGACTCAGTGGTTTTGATATGTGACTAGCGTGAGGGAGGATTGTGGGGCAGAATAAAAGATTCTCATTGGGCTAAATTGACACAACTGTGCACAAATTTACAACACATTGATTTTACATTGGTGCACCATCGGCACATTGCCCACTCTGCTGCCTTGTCAATAATATCTTTCTCTTGTTCAAAGCTGATAGCTTCAGCTGGTTTGAACAGTGTTCATGTATCTTTCTGTTTGTATGGAACGTCCTCTGACAGTTTTTCTTTAAAGGAGAAAAACAGTATGAGAGATCTCCTTTCAGCTTAAAATGGTCTAAAGAGCTCATGTAAATGGACTGCCTTGACTCTAAATGGGTATGTGGTTTATTTAGCTTTTCATATTAGCGTCTTTTTCCATTTTTGTCAGTTTCATTTTGCTTTCCTTCAACAGTTACACACACAACCACACACATACATACACACACACATATAATATTTGTGATAAAACCTAGAGCTACCCAAAATAGGTAGCATTTTATAAGACACTGTAGGTTCTTCCAGCATCAAATCTGAATAGTGTGTGTGTGTGTGTGTGTGTGTGTGTGTGTGTGCTTTTGTTTATATTACATTGTGGGGACCAAATGTCCCCATGATGTAATATAAACCTGAGTTCACCTACATCGTGGGGACCAGCCAGCGGTCCCCACAATGTAAATGGGTTTATAAATCATATAGAATGAGTTTTTGTGAAAAAGTAAAAGTTTGCACAGTTTCCTGTGAGGGTTAGGTTTAGGGGTAGGGGCAGGGTAGGGGGATAGAATGTACAGTTTGTTCAGTGTAAAATGCATTGAAGTCTATGGAAAGTCCCCACAATTCACAAAAACAAACATGTGTGTGTGTGTGTGTGTGTGTGTGTGTGTGTCTATGTGTATTTATATACAGAGAGAGAGATCGACTGATACAATAAATATAAAAATCAAAATCATGTACAGTATATATATACATTGAACATTATATATATATATATATATATATATATATGTTCAATGCTCAGCGTAAATGAGTACACCCCCTTTGAAAAGTAACATTTTAAACAATGTCTCAATGAACACAAAACAATTTCCAAACATCTGTTTAACTTATAACATGAAATTAAGGTTAATAAAATAACTTAGATTACACATTTTTCAGATTTACTCAAATTAGGGTGATGCAAAAATGAGCACACCCCACAACAAAAACTACTACATCAAGTACTTTGTATGGTCTCCACGATTTTTAACGACAGCACCATCTTCTAGGCATGGAATGAACAAGTTGGCGACATTTTGCAACATCTATCTTTTTCCATTCTTCAAGAATGAGCTCTTTTAGAGACTGGATGCTGGATGGAGAGTGATGCTCCCATAGGTGTTCGATTGGGTTCAGATCAGGAGCCAATGAATCACTTTCACCCTGTTCTTCTTCAGAAATCCAACAGTGGCCTTAGATGTGTGTTTAGGATCATTGTCATGTTGGAAAAGTGCACGACGACCAACAACTTCTCTTTCAGTATAGAGCAGTACATCTGTGAATTCATGATGCCATCAATGAAATGCACCAGCAGCACTCATGCAGCCCCACATAAGGACACTGACACCACCATGCTTCACTGTAGGCACCATGCTGTTTTCTTTGAATTCCTCACCTTTGCGATGCCAGTTCCAAAAACATTTATCTTGGTCTCATCACTCCAGAGTATAGAGTCCCAGTAGTCTTCATCTTTGTCAGCATGGGCCCTGGCAAACTCTAGGTGGGCTTTTTTGTGCCTGGGCTTTAGGAGAGGCTTCTTTCGTGGATGGCACCCATGCATGCCATTCCTCTGCAGTGTACGTCGTATTGTGTCACGGGAAATAGTCACCCCAGTTTGGCTTTCTACTTCTTTAGATAACTGCAGGGAACTTGCATGCCGAGACGCTCCTGTCGAGGTGTTAACTTCCGTGGATGACCTGGACGTCTCTGTGAGATGGTTGCAGTTCCATCTTTTTTACATTTTTGTACCACTTTTGCTACAGTATTCTGACTGATAAGTAAAGCTTTGCTGATCTTCTTGTAGCCTTCACCTCTCTGGTGTAAAGAAATTATTTTGTGACATTTCTCTTCCATGTGGTGCCATTGCTGACAGCATGAAATGGGAAGGGTAAGGGTTAGTTTTTATTTAGTTTTTCATGATTTATTTTTAATTTAGAATATGTCATTTTAATTTGCTAATCAAAGAATTCAATGTCATTGGAGTAAAAATTAGTATTTTACCCAGTATGCGTGTGCTACGTATTTTATGTTTGCTGTTGTTGTTAGCTTAGCAACATGCTAATGGAAAATTCTACTGGAAACAATAATTAGTTGCACCCAAAAACACATACTGTATAGTAGGTACTAAAAATGACCTTGATTTTAACAGTAAAAGACTTGGTTTACAGAAAGATTCCGTACTATATATGGTAAATATCTATAATAGATCTAACAATAAATTTAATGTAATTTTACTGTAAAATACTGTTAAAGTTACAGTTTCTTCTGATTTCTTGTGATGAGCTTTGATTCATCACGTGACTCTCATCGCCACTGTGATTGGTGGGTGTCAGTGTATTACAAAGGTACAAAACAGATATTAGTACTTCATTAGGTTGGTAAATTAACATTATATCAGTTAATGAAAATTTTCCATAAATATATATGGTTTTGAACTGTAAAATAGACAGTAAACTAATTGCTGTCCCATAAAACCTAAAACGTTGCTACCTTATTTTTTTGGTAAAGTTATGGTAACCACAGCTGTGTTTTTTTACCGTAAATTTGAGGGGGTTTTTTTTACACTGTACATTTGGTTTGAAAGTTACTTTGTGACCATTAAAAATTACATTCTATATAGTATGAATGTATGTAACATGAATGAAATTCGGACATGCTACATTCGTCATGTTGTCACTGTCATATGACCTTCAGTACCAGTTGCGTTGCTTCACTACCATTCACAAATCCACTCCTGTGGCCTTATGGGATAGTAAAGTGTCATCCAGGTAATTTTAGTGTAATGTTTAACTATGAATACTATATATTCAAACATAATACTCAGCTCACATACTGTTTTTCCCCTTCTATAGTATAAAAGTATGCAGACACAGCGTTTGTTTTTCGTGTTGGTTTATTTTTGTGGTGCACAAATTCTCTGCTGTGTCCCAAATCAGTTGCTTACAGTATTTTATTTTAGTCAGGATGCTGCCTTAGAATGTATTTTCTTAGGGTTTTTTCTTTTAAACTAGACTTGAAACAAGTTTTTTTTGGTTGTTTTTTTTTATTTTTTATTGATGCTGGGCTTTCTGTCACTTTTTTAGTAGAGACATAGCGCAGGCCAAATTTAGACTTCTGTCACCTGAATGAACACTACAGCACAACGTGGACAAAGCGCATAGATGTTTATATGTTACCGTGAAATGGAAAAAGCCATAGAAATAGGAACGGAATGAAAAATATAATGTCACTTCCTGCATTTTCAATCCACACCTGAATCTGAATGCTGCTCAGATCTTGGAGTGTGTACCTGACCAACACTGACCACACACACGCGTGTTTACATTGCACACACTCACACAGGCACTCACAAATTTACATATTAAACATTTATAAATATAACTCAGCCCATGCTTACACACTTTTCTCCCCAATACATGCATGGACCTCTCTCCATATTCCAGCGTTCCCTGTAGCATTCCCATAGTTTTACATTAGCATTCATATAGATTCATCGCCTCACTCCCACTTCGGCACACACATAATCACGCACACACACCAACAACAAATCAGCACTCAAACGTCCTTATGAACATAATCACACCAAATACAAATACACTCACAAACGCATGTAAACACAAGCTGCGGCTTAGCATACATAAATGGCTGTACAGAACAATTTAGCATTTAAAATCCAATTCACATTCAAAATCTACTTGCAGGAGGTCCATGGGAAAAATATCATATGAATGATTCATCCATGCACACATAGGGCAGGCTCACATACACACTCACACACACACATGTAAATCACACCTTATTGTATCTGTTTCATGAATTATATAGACGTCTCAGAGGTTAGGAGTAAGAATTTAAATTGAAACTCAATTATTCATGGACACACCTTTTTCTCCTACACTGTAATGTGTGTAAAACACATGTCTCAGCTGGACACTCATAAATACACCTAGGGATTCTGAAAAAGTTCAATGCAAAGGGAGAGTTTTTCTTTTACAGAAATCGCTTTTTTAGGACTACAACAAATGGATGGTAGGGACTACAACGAGCTTCTTCCCGGGTTGGTGACATCACAAACCTCAAAATTTACATAAACCCCGCCCCCGAGAACACACAACAAAGGGGGCGGGGCCATGTTGGGCTGCTTTAGAGAAGAGGAAGAGTTGTTGTAGTCGAGTGTTGTTGTCATGCCGTCATTTTACGCCGGACTGCTTCACAAACGAGGGTCAATTCAACACAAAAGATGAACATGACGACACATGCTAGTGGATGAGTTGAATCAACTCCACAGCAACTACATCAATTTATCCACTAACCATTCAGAAACGTCTAAAAGTTGTAACTTCTTCCTGAGTCTCTCCATCAGTGTCGACTCCGGTTTGAACAATGTAAGGCTGAACACTTTCGTCATTTTGGCTGCGTGAGATTCTCCAGCTTTGTTGTTGTTGAGCTGTTAAAGCTCCGCCCTCTTCTGGAAAGGGGGCGGGAGCAGCAGCTCATTTGCATTTAAAGGGACACACACAAAAACGGCGTGTTTTTGCTCACACCCAAATAGGGGCAAATTTGACAAGCTATAATAAATGATCTGAAGATCTGAAACTTCACACATTCTGGAGACACCAGAGACTTATATTACATCTTGTGAAAGGGCATCATAGGTCACCTTTAAAAATAAAGTAAGATGAATCACGCTTTGAGCAGAAACATTGCCAACAACACCAGTGACTAAACCAAAATAATGTGTTGACATATAAAGCAATAGGAGCAATCACACTAACAGTTATTATTATAACTATAATATTTATATGAGTGGCCTAAGGTGTAGTGATATTCAGAATCATTTGACAGCACTTCTTTTGACTTGGTAATTTCATCCTTGGAATCACACATGATAAGGAGCCGTACTGTTATGGGTTATTTAAAGATATCCATAATATAAATGTTCGGTCACAGTGCAACATCATGCTGTTTATAGTGTGTCTTTACAGAGGCTTCTAGGAGTAAATTAGAAGTGTCAGAGCTGAAGTGTAGTGGTTGGTGCATGTGTTCTGACACATTGAGCTGTGCTGCTCATGTAGGTGGTGTGAGTTTGAGTCTGGCTGTAGGTTCAGTTCTGTCCCTATCAATAAAAATTGGCAAAAAAAAAAAAAAAGTATGAATGTATAGTTAGGGCATAATTCACCCCAAAAATGAAAATTCTGTCATCATTTGCTCACTCTAATGTTGTTCTAAACCTGCATAACTTTCATTCATCTTCGACACACAAATTAAAGTTTTAATGAATCCTGAGAGATTCTGTCATCGTCACCAAAAATGTCAAGCTTCAAATAAAGACGAAGACACGTGATAGCTTTATAAGATGAACATATTTAATTTAGGCTTAAATTCACATGTAAACATTGATCAACGCACATCAAATATGGTCAAAGAAGCCTCAAATGTGCTTGCTTGATGCCAGTGAGGTTTGTTCTCGCGCCTCAAGCAAGTACAGTTGAGCTTCCATGCAACAATGATCTTGGCAGTAAAGCAAAAATTTTGCATAATTTGATTAATTTATTCAGCAACTGATAATAAAGTCTTAGAATTTGTATTCTAAGACAAGTACAATCCTGGATCAACATCTTTGTTGATCCTGGTACAACATTCCGACCAACCAATCAGATTTGAGAGAAAAGTTTACAGTTTATGTCAAGTTAGGCTTACAACCAGGGTTAGGTGCTTCTACATCAGTGTTATTCCCTCTGATTTTAGGGATAACTTATGGGTAGGGTTAAGTTTAGGGGTAGGGATAGCTTTAGGGCTAAATTTTGGACAGCAATGTTGTTCCAGGATCAACAAAATATGTTGCCAGGTGAGACAGAAACATGTCTTACTTGAAAAAGTCATGGTGACTTAAGGGGCAACCATCCTTTAAGGTTTTGAAGCGAAATTGAAAATTCTCAGATTTAATGGAAAGGGAATGGAAAGCGCACATTTAATTGTACTACTGTTCGGCTTGGAGTCCTGCAGTGTGCGGAAAGTGAAAAAGAGAAAAGAGGTACAAAGAGGTGAGCAAGGGTTAATGGTTTTTAAAAGAGGACTGAATTCTCTTCTGTAAACTCAATGCGGCAGGTGCAGGTTGAAGTCTTTGTCTCCTCCACGCGAGCACTATTTACTTACACTCAACTCGTCGGCACAAAAGACCAGAGAGAGAACACAAACTTTCCAGCACACAAAAGGAAGTTATAGCCTCAAATTACAGGTGCTCTACGCTTACACACACACGTACACACAGCGCTCAAATCCTGCACGCTCACCTGGCAAATTGAATCGGGGGGTAAAGTTCACTTTTTCTTCTCGTACAGCAAACTAAAAACAAGTTACATGTGAGTGTGTGTGCGTGCAGGTTTACCTTGTCAGGGCTATTTTAAAATGTAGTTTAGACATGTTGAAAACTGATTTGAGTGGACATTTGAAGTGTTCATATTCAGCTTTAAATCTACTGATTTTAATGGTTTTCATGAGGTATTGGTATAATAAGGTATAGTAAATATAATTATCTTAGTGCGAAAACCATTGTGTCTGTGAGCAGTCTTCAACAGCTTCAAAACTGTGTATGTGTGTGTGAAAAGACAGGAAGAGAGATCCATGATGGTTTGATAGTCTCTGTTCAATCAGAGGCAGTCATGTGGAACTATACAGGAGGAACAAATAGGCAGCAAAAGATGAAAAACACCCTGACTTGTCAATAAAATAGAGAGAAAAGTGAGAGAGATGACGGGAAAATACTTTGATCGTTCTTCTGTACTATAATGGAAGTCTTGAATTCCTAAAAGAAATGAAAAATACAGCTAAATTCTCTCATTGCTGATTTAAAATTTATAACTGGCCTTTTAGAGGTTTGAGGCGGTGGGGCATTTTAATGATCCTTTGTTTTTGTGCTTTGCTGTGGTCACACCAGCAGCATCAATCGAGCAAATATTAGCCTTCGGAGGTGTGTGTGTGTGGTTTGGTGTTGACCACCGCACTAGAACAGCTGTTCGGTGTTCTAGGAAGGGATTAGTTTAGTTTGGAAGTCTCCACACAATCTGCTGCCCCTTCACTGACCAAACAAAGCTGTTATTTCCACCGGGAGGGTCATGCTGGGGGATTTACAGCCTGTATTTCCCTGACGCTGATTTTTAGATACCAAAGACCTGTAGTTTAAAGTCAACATGAAATCAAAATTGACCATATTTACTTTGCTAATGCACATTCCTTGTCTTGTTTTTGTGCGTTAATCAACGGTGCATGATTTTTTAATGGGTTTGCATCTGGGTCAGTGACATATAAGTGTCCATAATAAAAAAAAAAAAAAAAAAAATTAAAAAAAAAGGTTTTCTTTTTAAAAGAAATCTGGTAACACTTTATATTACCGTGTCCTTGTTACACGTTACGTGCATTTACTATAATAAGAAAGATAAAACATGCATAATTACAAACAACTACAACAAAACCAAATCCTAAACCTATATTAAGCACATGTTGTTAATTAATATCAGTCGATACGTACTTGTGGAATTACACTGTAACAAGGGTTACAGTTTATTTTAAGGTATCCGTGTTACAATGTAATTACTCGTTTAAGTACTGTTTGTTAATAATTGATTACATGTACTTATCGGGTTAGGATTGGGGTTTGGTTTATGGTTGGTTGCATGTAATTATGCATAATTTATAGTTATTACTATTGTAACTACATGTAACATTTGTAACAAGGACACTGTAAAATAAAGTGTTACCAAATAAAGTGTGATTGAAAGTGTCAAATTCTTAGAAAAGTATTCTTTGTATTCATGTTAGTTTTCTAAGTTTTTGAAAAACTCATGCATTTTTCAAGAAAAGTTTCAGTTTAATAATTCTTAAAATTTCATGTGGTGTAACCTTCAAGTAAGAAAGCAATAACATATTTTACTTACATCTTTTAAATGGGTGTACACATCTTAATGATTATTTTAAAAAGTAAATAAATTTAATGTGTTTTTCTTGGTAAAACAATTTCTGTTGTTTATCGTGCGTGTGTGCCTGTTTGTTTTTTTTAATTCATATTTTTGTACAAATATCATACATTATTAAACCATAAATGTGGTTAAGTTTGAAATAATTTAAATAAGTTAATACCTGAAATAACTTTGCCTTGACATAAAAAGGTCAAACAATCTGAGAGTTTATTTAGGGTTAGGGTTTCACTTTAGTAAAGCTAATAGGCTCGGTAGCTTCTGCGGCACGAACACAAGCATGTAGTCTGCCGTTGTTGTTGTTGCTGTTTTGTGCTGTTAGCGGTGTCTGACTAGGGTCAAGACGTGGGGTGATGACATCATCGTTTCACAAAATATACAGATTGGCTGTACACACGAAAACACAAGAATGTCTTTTCAGATTCATCCACTCTGGGACCCGGTTTCAAAAAACAGTTGTTTCAGGCTCCCAAAACGCTGGATCCGTCTGGGGCGAAACGCCTATACAATACAAAAGTTTTGTGTATACGTGTGTATGCTCTTATTTTTCATGAGCAGTGTTGGGGAAAGTTACTTTGAAAAGTAATGTGTTACAATATTGTGTTACACCATAAAAAAGTAACTAATTGCATTACTTAGTTACTTTTTATGAAAAGTAATGCATTATGTTACTTTTGCGTTACTTTTTCTCACCTGGGCTGGGTTTGCTTGTTTGTTTGTTGTTTTTTTTTAATAACAACATTTTTGGCAAATGTTAAGGCCCTTTCACACCAAAAGTGAAATGAATAAGGCTCAGATTGAAGGAAATGCACATTTACTCCTGTACAGTAGAGGGCGCAGCTCAAACAAACCTTTCAGCTGTGCTGCCATTCTGGATTAAAGAAGAATAGGATGCATGAGATGGAAGTTCAACACTCTTATTTCTAGTATAAAGTAATTTTTGCTCATTAATATAGATAAATTGGATTATTGAAGGTCAGCAGCAAAGACATTGGCAAATAAAATGAGATTAAATACATAAAGTATATTTGTGTAATTTAATATGTTTAATTATTACAGGTTTGCGCAAAATTCTGAGGTTGAATTTTACAGATTTTATTCATTTTGAGGAATACTGAATGTTTTTGTGCAAGTGAGATGAGTGAATGCATGTTCACATTTACTCCAGAACTATAATAACATCAAGTTCACACAGCGCACACAACACCTCTGACCTTTATTTCTCTCAACATGAGGATAGAAGAGCTGTCAGTCAATAAAGGTGAAAAAGTAACTTGGGCTATTTTGAATAATTGAAAAAGTAATGCATTACTTTACTAGTTACTTGAAAAAGTAATCTGATTACATAACTCAAGTTACTTGTAATGCACTGGTCATGAGGGCCTGCAGGGGTCCTCTCAATGATATCATATCCTGTTTTATGTTCCCGTTTTTTCTGCACCACATGAAAAAAAAAATCTCAAATTTTAATTTAATTTAATTTAATTTAATTTCCTCCCCACTTCTTTTCTCATTCTTTTCTTCATTATGATATCAGGACAGTATCACCCTGACATTTTTACTTTGTTTAAAAAAAATCTATATCAAGATTCATTTTAATTCAGAAATTGTTTTGCAAATGTTTTTGAATATCCTCTAGCATTCAGAAATGTCACGGCACAGAAGTAAAACGGGTTGCGAACAGCATTTCATGTTGACTGTAAGGGAGCGGGATGTGTAATTATTCCGTGTTGCTGTCACACATGGCACAAGCGCATACGTGGAGACTGAATCGCAGAGATACGAACACCGAGCAGCTTGTGCACAGGATGCAGTCAACTTCAGGCCAGATGTGAACATGTACACACTCAACCTGGAGTTCTCCTAATGAACCCCCCGCTGCGCACGCTTTCTCACTCGTCCTGAATTACAATGGCCAACATCACCTTCTCTTTCTCTCAAACTCCTCCTCGTTTCTCACCCCCCACCATCCGCTCTTCTCTTTAAACACGCTGCCGTGTTTGTTGTTTAAATGGCATTGAGAAAATTGCCCACTTTGGCCACTTCGAAACTCCAGCAGCTGTCGGTAATCGCCTTTGCTGGTGTGTGTGTGTGTGTGTGTGTGTGTGTGCGGAGAGGGTCACAGCAAGCAGCCCAGAAAGCGCCATTAAGAGAAAATGATAGCTGTGTGTCTGAAACTCCATTACACACCAAACACTTTAAAGAGTGGACTGTGCTTCATTATAGGCCACCATGAATTATTCAAAAGTCTCTCTCTCTCTCTCTCTCTCTCTCTTTCTGACTCTTTTTACGTCTATCTTAAGACCTTAACCTGGACAAAAGCTTTGATGAGAGGGATGCAAAAAGAGAGAGAAGGCAAATCCGTCTGTGCAGTACCTGCATCCGGTGTCCGATAGAGATTTTGTCAAAAGAAGTTTTGAGCGAGAACCGAACAAAGGGTAAATGTGAGGAGAAATACAAATATAAAGAGTCAGACTATGTTAATGGAGGGCAGGAACAGGACGAGATGTGTTTTCCAAGTGTATATTTTAATGATGTTGCCGTTTGTTACAGGGAAATAGGCATTCAGGAGTGTGTCATCGCTTATTCATCTGGCCGCCGTGCTTAAGGCCATGGTGACACTGCCCTCCATCTGTGTTGTGACTATTGTAATTACCCATCAGGCACTGCTACTGAGTACATTAAGTGAGAGCAGCACATAAAAAAAAACCTGCTGCTGTCTTTCTCTCTCCCTCATCCTCTGTGGAGATACATCTCACTAAAGGATTTCATTGGAAGTGTGTGTAAAACTATTCACGTCAGCCCTTTCATTGCATACAGCTACTTTCTTTTCCTTGTAAGGAACGGAAAAGCCTCTTTCGGCTACCTGTCATTAAATAGCTATCGCGGATGAAAAAGCTGTTAGGTAATGACTCACTCCATACAAATCTTCCTTGTACGAAGAGTTAAAAGCTGCTGCACATTATTAGCATTTGTAGCTGCTCTGGAAAAATATCATTGCTTGAATTAGTGCCGAAGGTATTGGTTGCATCATGTTTTTTTTATTGTGCGTAGGAAAATCAAATTACTTTGGCAGAGATTAGCGGAGCCATAAAGGAACACTGTTGATTTGATTTCAGAGTTTACTTGTAGGTGGGATAAATTAAACAAAATTACACAATAGCAACAAAAACAGGCCTCATTCATGAAACACAAGCAGAATGAATTTCTGTGTGAATCCTTCATAAATCTGTGCTGACATTAAATGTTGCATTAAATTAAAAGCCACTGTTATTAAGGTAAAAATGCTTTTAAGCATGATTTAGACAGATCTGTTCAGCTTGTGATTCGCGAATAGGGATGGGAATCGAAATGAATCGAATGATTCAGGTTCTTCTGAATGTAACGATTCCTTCTGGTTCCTTAATAATTCCATTAATGATTATTTTAGTAGTTCTATGGATTTTGGGGGGGGAAAAAATGCAATTCCATTGCGAAATGATGAGATCTTTCAATAAATAAATGTAAACAATTCTCGTAAAACTAATGTCTTTTTAATTTCTTTTTAGAAGCAAGTCACAAATGGCCTTAACAAATATTAATTAACAAAGTGAATAAATAACTACACGGATTAAAGTCTCACAGTTTAGAAAAAGATCCATTTGTGGACTACACTGACCACATTGTATGTTCGTGATTCACTAAAAAGAACTGATTCATTAGATTTATTTGTTAAGGGATCAACTACGCTGGTCATGTTGTATGATTTTGATTCATTAAAAAGAACTGATTCATTAGATTCATTTATTCATGATTCCACTACACTGATCACGCTGTATGTTTCTGATTCACTAAAAATAACTGATTCATTAGATTCATTTGTTCAGGATTCCACTACACTGATCACGCTGTATGTTTCTGATTCACTAAAAATAACTGATTCATTAGATTCATTTGTTCAGGATTCGAATACACTGATCACGTTGTATGATTCTGATTCATTAAAATAAATGATTCATTAGATTCATTTCTTCAGGATTCGACTATACTAATCACGCTGTATGTTTCTGATTCACTAAAAATAACTGATTCGTTAGATTCATTTCTTCAGGATTCAACTATACTGATCATGTTGTATGATTTTGATTCATTAAAAAGAATTGATTCATTAGATTTGTTTATTCAGGATTCGACTACACTGATCATGCTTTATGTTTTTGATTCACTAAAAATATCTGATTCGTTAGATTCATTTCTTCAGGATTCGACTATACTGATCATGTTGTATGATTTTGATTCATTAAAAAGAATTGATTCATTAGATTTGTTTATTCAGGATTCGACTACACTGATCATGCTTTATGTTTTTGATTCACTAAAAATATCTGATTCGTTAGATTCATTTCTTCAGGATTCGACTATACTGATCATGTTGTATGATTTTGATTCATTAAAAAGAACTGATTCATTATATTTGTTTATTCAGGATTCAACTACACTGATCATGCTTTATGTTTTTGATTCACTAAAAATATCTGATTCGTTAGATTCATTTCTTCAGGATTCGACTTCACTGATAACACTGTATGTTTCTGATTCACTAAAAATAACTGATTCGTTAGATTCATTTCTTCAGGATTCGACTACACTGATCAGGTTGTATGTTTTTGATTCAATAAAAATAACTGATTCATTAGATTCATTTTTCACGATTCGACTACGCTGATCATGCTTTATGTTTTTGAATCACTAAACATATCTGATTCATTTCTTCAGGATTCCACTACACTGATCACGTTGTATGATTTAGATTCATTAAAAAGAACTGATTCTTTTATTCAGGAGTCATCTACACTGATCACACTGTATGTTTCTGATTCACTAAAAATAACTGATTCATTAGATGCATTTCTTCAGAACTTGACTACACTGAACATGCTTTGTGTTTTTGATTCACTAAAAATAACTGATTCATTAGAGTCATTTGTTCAGGATTTGATTACACTCATCACATTATATGTATTTGATTCACTAAAAAGAACTGATTCATTCGACTGCACTGAACATGCTTTATGTTTTAGCATCACTAAAAGAACCGTCTGTGTTGCGTCATCACTGAATAAGTGGTGCAGGTTTAAAAACTGGAACTTGTGTTTGGTTCCTGCCCATTTAGTTTTAGTATTAATAGGAAATAAACTAAAGCGAATGTGTCACAAAACAACATGCGAAATACATTTTATTTCAGGTGTTTATGGCCTCATTAAAGTTAGGGTACTTGGACTTGGACTGCAATTATGAATGAATTTGGATGCACTCGGGTGGTCTTGTACTCGAACAGATTCAAGTACAGTCGAATCCTTATGTTGTTAAGGACTCGGACTCGACGCTAGATCTTATGCCTAATCTAATATAAAGTTCCATTTCTATTTTTATCAGGCAGTGCCTCATAGATAAATGGCATTTTGTAATGCAGGTTCATTATGAACGGATATTGTTGCAGAATCTTTTCAGAAGTCTGCTAATATGATGTTGTATGAGGCCTTTTAAGTGAAGTGTCTTATTTTCTTGATGGATTTAGATTACAACCAGCAGCATCCGTCAGTGGAGAGATTCTGTAGATACTATCCATCCGTCCTTCCATCTATTTATTCATCTCTCCATTCCCTTTCTTCTCTCTGTGGCCTCTCCAAACATCTCTATACCATAATGACATTTGCATACAGATGCTTTCCAAACAAGCACCCCCTCCACACCCCATAACCCTACAATCAGCTGAGTCCCGTTACCTAGGCAACCACACACTTACACACACACACTCCGGCCCTGTTATTAGTCTACAATACCCCTCAGTGTCGAGCACTGCAGGGTCTTGCTCCAGGTGTCCCCCTTTCATTCACACGTTCACTCACTCTTGTCTTAATTCTTCCTCTGTTCTGTCTGGAGTAGTGCGGCGGAGCGACAGGGGGGTTTAGGGGGTCTTGGTGATGAGGAGTGAGTTGAGTGTCAGGGATTTACAACTTTAGAGTTTAGAAGGGTTTTTATAACCCCTCATATCTCTTTCAATTTACTATGCTTTCTGGGCGTGACAAAAAAAAAGTACATTTGTATTGCCAAATACAATAAAAAAAAAAAGTTTAAAAAAATGCAAACTGTACATAAAAAATTATAATATATATATATATATATATATATATACATTTTTATTTTACAGTTTGTATTTTTATTTTAATGCCTTCGCAAAACAAAAATGACAATTTTTGTCATGCTTGTAAATTTTGATTTATGTATAATATAAATAAAAAATTTAAAAAAAAATCATATTTTAAGTAAAAAAAATAAAGTACACTTGAATGACAAAAACAACAAAAGAAACTCAATTGTTTTAATTTAAACAAAATTAGGTAGTAAAAGTTTAGTGACATTTTTGCTCTTCATGAATCCCCTGATCAGCCCTACTTATAAAATAATAAATTATCAACAGTCAAATAAGTAAAATAAAATACAATAAAAAATACAAAAATGAATATAATATAAAAAATAGAGTAAACTGTTTTTGTTGAATAACAAAAACAACAAAAGAAAATATTAAATCATCATTATGGAAATAAAAATACAACTTTTTATTATTTTATTTATAATAAAATTATAAATAATTATTAAATAATCAAATAATCAAAATAAAATACAACAAAAAAAATAAAAAATAAATAAACAATTAAAAAAATGTTTTTAAATCTGTAAAATCTTTGTAGATTAAACTGTTTTTGTTAAATAACCAAAACAACATTACATAACATAACATTAAATAACATACATTCTAATTGAATTGCTTTAATTAAAACAATCTCAAAGATCAACTCTACTTGTAAAATTAAAAAAAATAATAATTAACAATTTTCATGTTGATTATAGAAAGTAACTTTACTTAAACAAGAATGAAAAATGATCTTTATATCTTTATAATTACATGTATGTACACAATAACACACACATCCACCTAATGTGTGTGACTCTGTCTGGCTGTATGTGCAGCTTGGGAGTCCTCTGAGATGTGAGGAGTGTCATCCTCAGAGAATAATCTTTGATTCAGTGTCTGGACTCCTCTCTCGCGCTCCTAAAGGACGGGTGGTTCGGGAGGGGGGTCTTTAAAACAAGCCTCCTCCACGGCAGGACATGTGCTAAGCTGATTTAGCAGGGCTTAGCAGCAGCCCACCACAATCACACAGATTATACAAACAACAGCACACATTTCTGGGTTTCGCCACCTGCTTTGAGCAGCAGCTCACAAACACAGACTATTGTGTCCCAGCATATGTACACCTAAATATGGGTTTACTCTGTCTGAGTGTCTGTCGTTTTGGGAATTAAAAATTAACTTTGTATCCCGCGATCTTTGTTTTTATGTTTGTGTGTCATTTTTAGGCTATGTGAACTTTTGTATTATTAAATACTTGATTAGGTAATGATTTAAAAAAAAATAATAATAATAATGATAATGATAAATACATAAATATTTAAAAATAAATAAATGTAAAAAATTAAAATTAAATTTTAAAAATGTAAAAAAAAAAAACTGTACACTGTAAAAAAAATTCATTTGTAATCACATTTTTTCTTTTGTCAAATCAACTTCAATAATTAATGTGCTTCAGATAACATAATATTTTGAGTTTCTGTTGATTAAACCAATCACCTTCATTGTATTAACTTACATTTTTAATTTCAATTAACTTACTTTTTTAAGTTAAACAACAATTCTTTTTTACAGTGTAAAAAAGAACTTTTGTTAAGTAATAAATCAACAAAAGAAAAATATTAAATCATTAGATATACAAGTATTAAATATATAACATTAACTTATTTAAAATTAAATTGAACTTTAATTAAAACAAAATTGTCATTCCAATAACGTTTTAAATCAACATCAAGATTTTAGTTTAAAATGTATATGAATATATAATAAAAAATCATATAAATCACATGTATTCCTGTAACTGGTGACCTTTTTTTGTCTATTTTTATCACTTTTCAGCTTTCATTTCATTTCTAATTGGTCTTGTGTGTGAAAATGAGAGTTTTAAAATACAAATTTTCTATGTAATATTAGGCTGCAGCAAAATAATTAGCAAAAAAAGAGAAAATGCCATTTAAAATAGTTTTTGATGGAGTAGAGCTTGTCACATCACAAAACGTCAACTTCCCAAAAGGATTTCATGTCAGCTACTCACTTTCAGAAACTTTGATATCCAGTTTTATGTCTAAAGATTGATGTCTCCGAATACAAAACTTCATGTTTGAGCTTTTTAAAGCTTTTATTCCTTTCATAGTCATGACTGAATGAGAAAGTTGTTCTTCAGGGAGATGTTTTGTTCAGCATTTTCTGTCAGAGAGTTCAGTTCTCTGATGTGTAACGCAACAGAATGTAGAACATTCAGCCAGAAAGGCATTATTTGATCCATATACTGCCCACACAGCTCTTTTGTGTGTGTGTGTGTGTGTGTGTGTGTGTGTGTGTGTGTGTGAGGGAGCACATATGTGTTCACGTCTTTTCTTTTTTCCCCTTCAGACTCTCCGTTTCCTGTGCGTCTAAAACCTTACCTCAGCAAAAGAAAAAAAAAAGGGAGGGGTAAAAAGTGGAAGAGTGTTTCTGTGGCAGACTGATATCTAGTGTGCTGTGACAGCTGGGCCTGCTCTCTTTCTCTCCCCTTTCACTCTCTTTTCTTCTCCTACACAAAGCCTATTAAGTATGCCACTCACTTAAAGGCCCCAGAGCCTCCCGCGGCCACAGGCTCCACCCAAAAGTGTGGCAGCTCTT